>NCKU01001674.1:0-23740 GCA_003675995.1 Dinothrombium tinctorium
TATGGCGAAAAATTTTATTTTTTGCATTGCGGGACTAAATCTCAGCCGATTTTCACCCAGTTTGATTTATACGTAAAAAATTCATTATGTGCAAGGTAATATTTTTGTTTCTTTAATTATTAATGTTAAAAATTATTAAAAAACAATTTTTCGGTGCTATGATACAGAATTATCAGAAATCTTTCATACGATTGCCGTCACAAAGCTCTTACATCTTTGGAGTAAGCAAGGCAACGAAATTAAAGAGCAAATCGTATTTATAATAAATTTTAAAAAATTCTATCTAGAAAAATTCTGATATATTATTTTTGGAGCAAAGATGATCTTATTTTGATTTTAAGATGAAAATGCGTTTTGGTCCTTTAGTATCAGATGATGTAGAGTGACTTTTTCAAAGTATAAGGCAATTCTCCGTTATAATCGATAAAGATTCAAAGAATAAAATTTAGAAAAATATTTTTTAGTTAATTTTAACGACTTTTTAAAAAATTTTAAACAAAAAATAACCACACATTTGGACCACACATTTTTCCAATTTTTTACCACACACCACCCACACATTCTGTGCGTTTAAAACCATACAAAATCCGCTCCCTAATTATAACAATGATCAATATTAGAATAGAGCAATCAAGAGAATATCGCATTCGATATAACATTAAAGCTAAAAATGTTTTCACTGCAATGCATTTAAGCATTAGAAGAAAAGTTGCCAGTTGAAAAATGAACACAACTGAACTAAACAATTTTGTTCTCTATGAGTATTAAAAGCTGGCACGCGAATGGAAATCATTTTCGAGTTGCGTGCATCAAATTATGAATTACAAATTCATCCTCCACTCGTATTTATATATCTATATGTGCGGTAGGTATACAGAAATTAAAGTCAAATGAACATCCTCACATTTAATAATGCGATTAAAAGAATAGTTTATGCAACGCAAACATTAGATTAAAACTTTTTTTTCGCATAATTCAAATGCAAATTTTCTCAATTTCATTTCGTTCGTGTTTGAATATTAGAGATTAAATCAATTTTTTCGAAAAATATCGACTTTAATTAATAAAAAAAAAATGCAGAGTATTTAAATAATAATTTTGATAAAACATTCCTTGATTATTCGCTGTTAAAAATAAAATTTTTGCGTAAATCTTAGTGAAAGAGAATGAAACAAATATCTTGATCGAAACGACAATTTTTTATGTTTAACAATCAATTAAATTTTAGGCATTTTATTTGTATATAAATTTAGATAAGCATTAATTCAAAATGATACCCAAAATGGGTAAAAATGACCAACGAGTAAAACGAGCGGAAAAATAAATGTTGCCGATATTAGTGGCGTGATCATTAATTTTCTTCGCTCATCCAAATGACTGTCCATTTATTAAAGCGTTAAGCATAGTAGTTTTAGCATATTCTATTTACTATATAGTAAAGGCTGGTGCTCTTTAAAAATGGTACAACAAACTTTAATGGAGACATAATGTCTAGCGAAGCAACCAACCATGTAATTTTTTTTCTAGTTCCGGAGAGATTTTTGACAAAAATTTTAGCAAAGGCTTTATTTTTATTAATTAGGTGAAAAATCGGCCGATTAATTTGCAATGAGCAAGACTTAATCGACTTTATGATTTTTCAAGAGTTAAAACGTAATTGACACGAAATTATACAAAATTCAAAGCCCAATTTTCGAATTAATGAATAATGGATTAATGCTTTTGGATATACATAATGTATAAACATAATGGCTTTCACAGAAAGAGATGTTCTAAAAAATTAAACAAATGAGAAAAATATGTTCGAAAAAAAGTTTTTTCAAATGTAATCTAACTTTTTTGAGTTCACATTTATTTTCGAGTCGCTATCATCTCACTCACTCACTCTCTCTCTCTCTCTCTAGTACATTGCTTAATCTCGAAAATAAATGCGAAAAGCGAGTTTGAATAATTTATTTCACGAGAAAAGCTTAGCGAAAATAGAGAAGTGTGAGTGAATGAGAGCGAGTAAAAGTGAGAGAGAGAGCGAGCAAATAGAAAAGAAACAAAATTCTATCGAATATATAATATATAAAACTTTAAAAAAGTTAATTCCGATGAGTATTAACTTATACACGGTTATACTTTTTTTTCGCTGTAAAATAGATGAAATGAAATAAATGAAATTCTAGCTTTAAGTCAAACATTTCTTTTCTCGCTCTTCGAAAGAAATAAAGCAGAAAAACCAACTATTTTCTCTAGTCATAAGAACGAGAGATTAATGATTACATTTAAGTTTTTCTTTTACAAAATGAAAGCTAGAGAAAAAAAAACTTATCGAGAATTCAGATGAAATATTGTACAATAAATAGAAGATAGAATACAGAATTTTAATAATTTATAAATTTTTATACGCATTTAAATTTTATTCATCCGATTTTCGTTGAACTGTTCACGAAATTTTCTTAAAATATATTTTTAGCTTGCTGGCGTCATTTGCAAATATATGTAGATTAGTATCTGCTGAAGAGAAAATGAGATATGCAAATCGTAATGATTTTTGTGAAATATGTAAATGTATTAGTAAGAAATTAACCAAAACATTAATATAAATTGACATCGATCGATGTTTTAAAGGAAAAAATTTAAATATTAAATAAGTTAATTTTATTTCAACTCACAGAATTTTTTTTTTCTGTTGAAAGAACCTCAGCATTCTTCATTATCATGTTTTAGATACAAAACATTGTTAAATTATTGTTTGCATAAGTTTTGCATATAATTTAAATACTTGTGACTTAAATACTTCAAGTTAGTGAATCAATAATAAACTTCTTACGTTTTTAAAGTACATAAAGAAACAAATGAGATTTTTAATGGCATATCGATTTTGCTCAATTTCAAAGAAACAGCGAAGACGCAAAAAATAAAAAGCATTAGCACAATTGGAATAGTGTGGACAAAAAGAGGTCATGTTCTACTTGCTTCAATTCGTATTGATTGCCAGTAATTCTTATGGCAATAATTGCCAGTAATAATAATTGGGACTAAGATAATCGGAACCATTGTATTCAAATCATCATAGGGAAGCTATTTAAAACCGTTTGTTCATTAAGAATAGGTAACAAATAACACCAACACACTTAATAACGATTAAAAATAAAAGCATCTTCATTTGACATTTATTAATGAACAGATCTCAATTTATAGAAAATTAGTTTTATGTTTTATTGATCCACGTGTGGAATGCTGTGTCAGTTTACGTTTGATCTTTTTAGCAAAAAAATTTGCAAACAGTAAAAAAAAAATCGAAGCGCTTCGTTTCAAATAAGCGATAGAGATCGAGAAATGGAGCTGAAAATAATGATTTTCATATAAAATGAGCATGTAACGCTTAAACTCGTTTGCGTAGCGCTTCTTCATGTGCAGCGGAAAGCGAACTTCACTGCATAGTGAAAGTATAAAAAATAGATTTTTCATTTATATTTTCTTCTCTCTTTCTATTCATCACTTTAACACATTAAACCAAAATAGAAGAAAACGTTTCGAAAGAAAAATGAATTTTGAAAGTAAGAAAAATAAGCGCGTATATAAATGAAAAGAAAACATAATGAATTACTATTCTCACGCAAGTAATAAAATAAATATATTATAATTTGCAGGGCAGGAAAAAAAAACAGGCAATAGGTTTTGAAAACTTTACTTAACCATAGAAACAAACGCGAAGAATTTGCATTGTGCGTTATTTTTTTATTATTGAATACATTGCAATTTTACATTGTTATTTTCAAAGTGCTCGAAACGGCGATAAAATAAAAGAATTGATCGAAATAAAGTAAAAAATTTATTTGCTTTGTTGCTTCGCGAACAATGTTTATTTTTTATTATTTTTTTACTCCTATATTGAATTGGATAAAATATTTAATGCGCGAAATGTTTTTTTGCTTGTGATCATATCTTATATGACGAAAAAGATTGCCAACAATTTATTGCTTAAGTTGGATTTGACATTTTTTAGATAAAGTTAAATGTGCGTTTCTATAGAATTCAATTAAACAAACTTATTAACAAAAGGTTAAAATGCTAAATCAAAAGGTAAAAGCATATGAAAAGAGGCGTACTTCATATAGAAAATACTAAAATTGTTCAGTTTATCGTTGCTTTATACATTTTAGTTATATAATCAAATTAAAGGTTTTTAATTTAATATTCTAAAAAACATTATAATAATTCGTTAAAATTTAGGTTCTAAACAAATGCGCGTCATTTTGAGTAAGAGCGAGTTGACACAAAAATGTCAAAAGTTGAGTGTTTTGAAGCCGCAATTTCTGATTCTAAAGCTCTCAAGCATCATTTCCCGTTGTTTTGAAAAATTCAGGCTCAATTAGCGTTCAATGCGTAATTATTGCTGATTAGGATGAAACAGCACTTCAAAATAAAAAACACTAACGCAAGAAGTATTCAAGTGTTTAAAAGTTGTTGAAACTTTTTTATATTTAATGTCAAAGTTAATCTGAAAAGTAGTTGTAAAATACAAACGGAAATTGTTTCGGCATTTAAAAGAGTTGATTTTTCTACACGAAAAAAGATTCTTAAATTCTTTTCAAACTCAATGATCTTCGATATGGTTGAAGATCACGGGTCGCTTTCATAATATAAATAACATTGCCGAAAAACAAATCATAAAAAGAAACAACGCGATTTGTTTTTTTACAGTTAGATATACGCCTTCACAAATTTATTCGATCGTCATTTGGTGCCACGATTCCTACTTTTTTGATTAAATCAAAAGCTAAATTCTTAAATTTAATTTCGCAAAAGCGCGAAAGAAGCACAAACAATTTTTAAATTTGATTTTATTTAAAATTTAATATTTCGAAAATATTTTTAAATTCACTTATATGCTAAATAATTCCTAATGTTGAAAAGTTTAAAAGATCAAATTTATTTACAAAAGCTAGACTTACGTATGTCTTCAAAATTCTTTTTTTTTTTGATTTAAGAATTTTGAATAAAGAAAGAAAGCAATAAGGAAGTGTAGAGAAATTTACATCTATGAAGTATTACGAATTGTTCGCTTTTCAAGGAGAATTGTGAAAATTTTACAAAGCAATCGATAGGAAACTGGCTATCTTAGAATAAGCAAATAGTATATCAAATTAACTAACATAAATCTTATGCTAAATAAATGAAAATTTTTGAAGCAATAAAGTAAGAGATTCACGTCATACAAGAATAAGCCAAGTCACTAAAGTAGTGAAATTACATATGAAAATTGGGAGGATAATATTTAAAAAAGGATAAGGTTCAATTGCTGTCTGAAAGGAAAGCGGTAAATTATCTTAAAAGCTTTTAGTTATAACGAAGTGTAACAAATTTTATAGAATGGATAAAAAAATCTCATCGATCACTACGCATGCAATTACAAAGCAATTTTTTAAATCAAAATCGAAAATGGGAAGAGATTGAGACTTTTTTTTTATAGATAGAGAAAAAGTTTGAATTGATGCTTAACGACAAACGCAAGCAATCGCCGCATACAAATGTAATCAAATATTAATGAATTTCGGTCTTGAACCGTATAAATACGTCATACGCTTTTTTATCGTTTTTCTTTCAACGTTTGCGAAAGAGAGATACAGAAAAAACGAAGCTAACATTTACAATATAATTTGAAGTTAATTAAAATTTTGATTACTGAGTGCTCTTATTAGCTTGTTATTTATTGAAATGAAGAATATGAAAGTAAAATAATATTATTGCAAAATTTACTCTTGTTCAGCTTAAAGCAACTTATCGTTTGACTGGATTTAAATAATTGAATATAAAATGCGTTTTAGATGACGCATAAAAATTTAATGCAAAACAAATTTGCATTGTATTATGCCAGCGAATGCAAGATCAAGACCAAAAAAGTTGTTTATCTTCCTAAATTTCAAGCTGATTTATTTAAATATTTAAAAAATAAGGATGAGATAAGCAACTTTTCGACAATCAGTGTGTATAGACGGATTTTTAAACTGAAGCAAAAATCACAATGGCAAAAGCAAAGAAGTTAACAAGTGACATAAATGTGAAATGTGTTTCTTTTCTCAGGAGTTTTTATTTCACCAGTGTATGCAGTGTTAAATTGAAGCGAGAGAGGATAGAACCGAGTTGATGCGCTAAAAGTCGTAGCTAAAAAAGAGAGGGCGATTATCATAAAAATTCGGCTTTTCCATACTTTTGTTACTCTCCCCTAAAATAGCATCTTTCCTCGATTTTTTATTTGCGTGTGCATCGCTCACAAACATCTGTAACAGTTGTTGGTGACAAGAATGAAAAAAAAAAAACGCAAACCATTGATGCTGTCTTCAGCATCGATGACCCCGCTCACTAAACTCTCTTTCTTCCCATTCTCTATCTCGCCCCGCACTGCTTTTCGCATTCTCGTGCGTTAAAACTTGATGCACTGTGCACACATTCACACATATATAGCAGCGAGAAGCGACCAATGATTTCGTCAAGTATTTTACGGATTCGAGGGACGAATTACTGCCCGCTGCGGTTTTATCTCAATAACAGAGGAAATGATATTATATGGTACGATCAATCAAAATAAGAGGTCAATCTTGAAAGCTTAAACGGATGAGTTAAGAGAATCGTTTTCGCGTTAACAAGCCAAGCAAAGAGTTCTAGGACACATTTCGATTTTGAATGCTTCTTTATATTTTCGCTCTGCTTTCTTGCTTGTAATTTCGCACTTTTTCGCCTTCATCCTTTTCATCCTTCACACCGAAAAAAAAACGTTTGAATGATAAAACATAATGAAAATGAAGTAAATAGCAGAAAATGAAATGTGAACGCAATGTAATTGTTTTTGTTCGTCACGCGTAAGAAAACAAATTTGAAACAAGGTAGGCATTTGTGTTATTTGCGTGCGCTTATTTTTAATTCACACTGTGCTTAATAAAAATCATCGCCTTATTGCGAGCAAAGTAAATGCAATGTTTACAATCAATGCAAACATTGTCGGTTAAATAAATGTTTTTGCTTATTTGTTCACAAAAATCTCTCATTTTTGTGTAAATATTACGCAAAAATAATATTAAAATCGCGAAGATTTTGGTTAACGATAAACACTTTCTATTTTATATGTCATTAAGTCATTGAGGAGGAGATAATTAAATCGGAAATATCGCTTAGATCAAAGAGGCTGTTTTATAAATTAAGGAAATTTCCCTTTTAGGAAATTTAATGCTAATCTCGTAAAATTTCATATTGAAATTAATGAACTAATTTTAACCAATGGATTTGAAATTGGCGTTTGGATACAAGAGATTGTTTGGAGTTAAAAATATCACTGAGTAAAAGGCAATTTCATCGAGATGAAGATGAGGATCAACTTTTGGAAAAGAGCATGTGAATGTGACTTAAGCAAGTATGTATGAGATGAAGGGAAAAAATGTGTCATTAGCAACGTAAACAATATGCTCCTTAGACATCGAAGTGTTCAAATATGGCGAGTTTTGAAGCGAAATAAATTTCGATGGTGGCAGGCGAGTGATGAGTATTTGAGAGGCGAAAAAATTGACGAGTTATCCGTTTGTGCAGAGAAGCGAATTCGAGAGAAAGACAGAGAGACTGAACAAATAGCGGCGAAACAATGAAAAGGGAGAAAACGGAAGAAACGAGGAGCAAAATGGTTGGGGAAGTTTTGTTGCTAGCCGTAAAGTGTGTTATTTCGTTCCTCTTTCGAGCCATGTTAAACGCATCGTTTCACCAATTAGCCTCTGCTTCGAGAGAGGAGAGATGTTGGCGTGATGCTATGCGTGAGTGTACGCTTTGCACTTACTTAATTTAAGAATAAGCGAACAAAAAATAATGTTAAGCAAAGCGGATAGCAACATTCTATTCAACTTGCGCCTCGTGTGTGCATTGTGTATGTGTGTTGTTGTCCGAACGCTGCGATTGACATTCCTAAAGAGCGTTAAAGGAACATATTTTTTGACCATCAGTTCCCATAGAAACATAAAAGCATTTTCGCAAAATGTTCGTCGAAAGGCAGTCGAGTAAATGGAGACCAGATTTGAGCATTTCGAAACAGACATCAATTGAAGAGTGAAGAGACAAAGTAACGCGCTCAAAGCGAAGCAAAAAATGAGAGGTAATAAAGAGAGAGAGAGAGAGAGAGAGAGCAGAGTGAAACATTTTCAAAGTGAAAACGAGTGAGCGAGAAAAAAGATTGAGCAGCAGCATATCGTTCGCGGTGCACTCAATCGTTCACACATTTTCTTCCTGCCGTCCGCCGTCGGACTTTTTTGTCTGACGGCAGAGTTCTTTGAGTGAAAGCGGAAAAATGCGATCAAAAAGTCAAAAACAGTGTGTATACAAGTGTCAAGTGATGGACGAACAAATATCATTCGCCTGAAATGGTACTTCTGTGCAACACATAAATAAAAACAAGCGCAGAGCAAAAACTTAGACGAGTTTGCGAAAACGCGGGCATTAAGTTCTCGCGAGCAAATAATAAATAAATTCACGAAGAACATAAATACAAGTTATGGATATAAATTGGAAACAAAGCAATGGAATATAAGTTTTTTAGCCATTTTATAGAAACAAGCGGCTTGTAACTTATTGTTTCAAAAATGAAATCAATCCAGCGAAAGCAGTCAAAATTTAGCCTTTGACTTTTTGAATAATCATTAAAGATAGAGAAGCATTACTTTGATTTGAAAATTCAAATGTAATAAGAATTTCATTTCGCTTAAAGCATAATAAATAATATTTATTCAAATGCAATTTCTTACTCGCTCTTTCTCTCTCTCTATTTTTGAAAAATTTATAAATTCAGCTGAATTTAAAATGCAAATTCGAGATTTTTCGAAGAGAAGAAAAAAGGACAAAATAAAGTAACACGCATAAAGTAAGAAATGCCAAATTGGAAACGAATGGCGAAACCATACTGCGATTTTCAAAATTGAGCGAGAGAAAGAAAAGCAAAAATCATGAACAGAAAATGGAAAAGCAATTTTATGAAGAGAGAGAGAAAGAAAAATTTTCACAATTTAACTTTTCCAAATAGTCGAAAAGATAATTTTTTAAAATTGGTCGATTAATTTGAATGCAATTAAACTAATGCGAATTAAAAGTTTCGATCTATTCAAACGATGCTTGTTTTAGACAATGTATGACAAATCAAAAGTGAGCGAATATTTAGAATCGATACTAAACGATCCAATTCATACGTTTGATGCGTAAAAATGAAACGAAAAATCAATAGAATTTTGATAAAAACACAAAATAAATGATAAAGAGAAATGATTGAATTATTCAAATTTCGGCATCGTTGATTTTGAGTGAGAGAAAGCAAAAATATTTCGGCTATAATAATAATTTAGTTATGAATTGAAATATTAGATAATTAGTTTTATTACTACTTTGCAAATCGATCGATTAACGCTCGAGAGTTTCTCATTCGACAGTGTCTATCTTAAATGCAAAACTTTTACTTCACTCGACATTTCATTTTTCTTTATTCTAATGCGAAAAAAATACTTCAAAATAAATTCATTTTTTTAAGATAAAAACAGAAGTAATACGTAAATGAGATGATCTATATTATAGTATATACTGTGGTTACGAGTATAAAAACGCCGGCTTAAAGCTTTGCGTGAAAAATGCATAAACGCAACAAAGTTTAATTAGTCATGCAAAAGATTATAATCGGCTTCAATTCATTAATGCAATTAAAGTGAATGAAGGAAAAAGTAGAGAAGCGAATAAATTAGAAATAAAAAGTGAAATGCTAGAAATGCGAAACAGAAAAAAAAAATCAGAATCGAATTATTAAAGAAGTAGAGTTAAAGCAAGAAAAGAGAAGTGAAAGTAATGCGCAAAGCGAATATGTAAGAATGAAATTAGACTTGGGTAATTAATTCATTTCTCTTCATTTACGACAGCAAAATATGCCTAATAGCATTATATGCTTAGGTTACATAACGAAATTTCTTATTCACCGATACTACTTTTTATCCGCATCTAAGCTGCTAAAAATAAATGCAGTAAATTTTTAAAATGATTATAAAATCAAAAAAGGCAAAATCTGCAAGAATCTTTTTCTTACATATATGCGTTTAGATCGTTAATTAATCAAAGTTGAATTATTTCTTGTTCGATAACAACTGATGAGATTGATTATTGACAATATTTTAAATACAACAACAAAGATGGGGAATAAAGATTTTTACGCTAAAATAAAATGAGCGCGCAAAAAATTATTTGCAATCACTTGTTCATTTTTTCGATTTACGAAGGTGAATTGCAAAAGGAGAGCTTGAGCCAATTACAATAAAATATCAGTTCATGTTTGTGCCGGTTGAAGTTTTATTTTATTTTATTTTTTCGGAATTCACTGCGTCGCATGAATTTTTGTGATGTTGGAATCGGAACCATAAGCAAAGAGATAGAAAGCAATAGAGTGTGAATTTGTAAAATATAAATATTAAACATAAGTTAATAGATTTCATTTATTGTGTGAAAAAGCATCAAAGCATCGCTAATAATATGAAAGCGTGAATCGTAAATAGCAATATTCGGCGAAATTATTGCCGAAAGAGAATATTTTGATAAATATATCGAGTCAATTAAAAAAATCATATTAAACGAAGAGTGAAACATCGAAATGAGCTTCAAGTTTTCAGGCTTAATTTTTAGTCAGATAAATTGATGAGTATACGAAAAGGAAACATTTTAGACTAATGAAAAGGGAAATGTTAAGTTATTAATTTGGCAAAATGATGCAAATTTAGCGCGAATAGTAATTAGTGACTTGCAGTAAAGCTGTGTTGTTATACGTCAAATTTGAGCCGTACGAGAGGATATGAAAGAAGGGAGATTTCATTTGAATCTGAATTTCAAAACACGAAACGTGCATTTAAAAGAACAATTAATGTCATCGCCAAGTTATTTGTCAAAGTGAAATAAGTTTAGATTAGAGTTTATATAAAAAGAGTTTACACAGAGAAGTTTATTACTTTTTTTGCAAGGCTCAAATTATCTCGATCGAGAGAAAATGATTCGATCGAGATGAAATGATATTTAGAAAACGATATAAAACAGCTTTTGCTTTAGAAACGATTTGATTCGAGCCGAAAAAAAAGTTTCAAAAATTTAGCTCGAATATTCTAAGCTTGTATTTGGCGAAAAAAAGGCGAAAAGCTTGCAAATAAATTAAGTACAAATGAAGAAGAGTGAGAGCGAGAAAAAAGAGTGCGTGAATATTATACATGTATAGTGTAGGTTATGAATGCTACAAACGGGCATTGAACGCCATAATGCGATCGATTTTGTAAATACACACACACACACACACACACACACTTATATATACTTTTGCTTTCGGTTATTCACCGAGACGAGCAATGGAGATGATTAAAACCGAAAATAATCGCTTCACGGAGATAATTGTCGAGTGAAAATTAACCGAGTAAATTTTCAAGTGGAAAGAAATTTGTTAATGGTAACATTTAAAAGGCAGAACAGCAGCTTTTTCTAACATCGCTTTCATTTTCATTTTAAAGCTTCTTTAAATATCATAAATTAGAAGAATAAGAAAAAAATTATTTTTCATAGAAATTTTTAGTTTTGAATATGCTTTTCATACGGTATACAATATATTCGCATTCTAGCACGGCGAAATATAATTTGTGTTATGCAGCGTTAACTGCACTCGCACAGATGAGAGAGAAAGAGAGAGAGTGAAAGAGAAAAAATGCGTAACGATAAGAAAGAAACGTGATAAAAATACGAAAACAGTCGAGCAAAAAAAGATGCTCGTTTTCTTGCTCGCTACTATCCTCTACTTTGTCTCTCGTGAACGCATAACACGCATACACTCAAATAACATCAATCCACTAGAATTGAGCGAAAATACGTATTTGTAGACACACACACACACATACACATACAAAAAAAAGGAGAATATAAAACAAGCCAAAAAATGAAGTCAACATCGGTGTCAATTTGCATTCGCTACTGACCGCCATCGTTATATCAACTCAGTTGCTGTAATAATCATAGGACGCACATGCAAATTTGTTTCGTGTTCGTGATTGTTTGTTTTAAGCCGAAGAATGCAAATAATTGTAGTTGTGCGCTTAAATTACATCGGCAAAACTTTAATTAAACATTAATCGAGTTAGAGTAGAACAATGATGAGTAGCTGATGCGAGCGGTTAAGTGATGTGCGAGCAATAAGATAACGATGATGCGTCGGCGATGGATGCTTAAGCATTTTATCCGAAATATGAACAAAACCAGCAACAGAAGAATCACAAATAGCAATCTTATCAATTAACCGCGAAATCAATGAGCCGCAAAGCGATCGAAAGCGAGTGGAGATTTTTTTACGCTTCTCGGTACTTTTTCTTTTCTATTCTTTCTCGCTCACTTCGTCTCTATCTCTCTTTCTCCCTCTATGTCTGTCTCTCTTTTCATCCTAGCATCTTCTACGATTCGCGTGATTGCGAAATGCGCAACAGGGCAATCAATGTATAAACAGCAATCAATCGCGCTTTTTCTCTACTAAACGTTTGAGCATTTTTTCGACTATGACGCAAATAACGGACTTCACTTTTCACGCTAATTCGTTTTCGTTTTCGATCTTCACGCTGAAAATAAGTTCTCAAGTTGTGAAAGCGATTTCTATCGACTTACAAAGAAGTGTTGCGAAATTCTCGCTCAGCAGGAGTGTCTATTACTTTAATTTTATTTTTACCTGAGTACGACGACAATGGCGACGGAAGTAATCCGAAAAAGTGACCGTACGCGGCGCGTGACGACGCTGTTAGAGGATTTATTGGACTCGGCACGTAAAAATTACCGCAATGATTATTCGTTTGATTTGTCGCCGCAGCGGCCGGATTGAGCGCGGTATTCGGCGGTGAGCAACCGTTTAATGTCGAGAAAAATGATGGATTCAGTGACATGATTATTAGTCGTTGTTAGTGTTGTTGTTGTTGTTGTTGTCGTTTTGTTTATGTTGCTGTCACAACACAAGATAGAACAATTTACTGGTCATCGCATGGTTGATTTCAATGTACAACCGAGTTAATTAGAAACTTGGCGAGGATGCGAATGAGCACATTTGCAGAAAAGAAGCAAGAGACGTGATCAGCTATAATAACGATTAGGCACTCTCTCTCTCTTTTGATGATTTGATGATCAATTCACGAAAATGCATAGAAGAATGGTATAATACGAGAAGAAGCGAATACGAATGAATGCCGTATTTGACAATAGCGCAGAATAGACAGCGATGAAAAGATGCAAGAAAGCGTTTTGCTGTGTTGCCGCTTCTTCTGCTTCTTTTCTTTTTCGGTGTCGCGAGAAATTTTCTAAAGCGAAACGATAGCGTTGGCTGATGTTTATCCAGAAAGCAATGAATGAAAATCAAAAGCGAAGCGATGATCAAGATGCAAACGGTTTCGGGCTTTTCGTTAAATTGCTGCTCATGCACTAAACAAATCTAATGACACACTCGTAGATAAAATTACACGTCAATTGTGGCCAGCGAGTGTAACCAGCGAACGAAGCGATCGGCGACACGCACCGCGCGATGGATAGCGCCGAAGAAGAGTAAAAGAAAAAAAGATAAAATTTGCTTCTCGCTCAATTACCGAATTCGTTGCTGATTGAATTCGTTGCTCGGCGTTTTCGCAAAAGTTTTTCGCTTCACACAGCACCTACGAACACTTTTTCGCTTTTTTTACTCGCTTTTCTCTCAATCAAAGCCACTGATTTCGACCTTTTTTCTCGCTCGCACTGTGTACACACAACGCAAGTACACCGCACATTTGTACACGAGACAGAGTAGCAGCAAAGCATAGAGGCGAAGTGACGGCTGAAATCAAATGGTAGAAGAGAGAGAGAGAGAAAGAGAGACAAAAGAGAGCGAAGCGAGAGAAGATTGGAGAGAAGAGATCAAACAGAAAACTGGGCAATTTCAAACAGCAGAAAATCAATTCTTTGGGAGAGTCCACTTGGCAGTGAATGGCAAAAGCGCTCTTCTCGCAACTATGCGTTTCGTTCGCTAGTTTTTCGTCGCTGCAGCGGCAGCAGCAGCCGCTACACAAGACAAAAACAGAGACAAGACGCAACAGTATTTGCGATACATTTGTAATAATAGATAGATTAAAGCCACAAGAAAACGTGTGTTGTTGTGCGAGTGTGTGAGCAGAATGGCGAGTGAAGGGAGCGCTTAAGCAGTTGGTGATGATGCTGTTTGTGTGCGCGGCGAACGAAATGATTAAAATCGTATAAACATTTGCGAGAAGATGCAGAAACAGCAATTGGCGGCAAGAAGAAGAAAAAGAAGAGATTCACTTCTTTGTGGAATAGGTCGCTATCTCAGCAATAAACAGCTCCTATTTCAAACGAGCGTTTAACGTAATGAATAAGTGAAAGTGTAAAAAAATGAAAAAGCTGGAGAGTGAAATACTAAAAAAAGCGTTTATAGCGCGTTAAATTTAACGCTTGTAATTAGACGTAGCTAAAACAGATTCATGAATGCACATTATATTTCATTATCGAGCACATTCTTAATTTTCTTATTTTCCTCGAAATTTGTGTCAGCATCTGTTTTCACTAATCAACTCAACGGCGTTTCGCTTTAATAACGAATGCATCTACTGTGAAAAAATGCTGCTGAACAGCACTTTAAGCAAGCATCATTTTTCGATCTTTTCAGCAAATCACTTACACTTGAATAAGTACACAGCGCTTATGTGAAATCATTAAACTTTTTTTTTGTGCTTATTATAGCATTTTCTGTTTGAAAGCTATGAAAATTCGTGTCTCTCTTCTTCTTATATTCTTCGTTTATTTCTTATTCGCTGTGCTAATAAAGTGGAAAGCAAGGTTTTTTTCTTCAAAATAATTGAAATTGCAATTAATTACACAATTAAGTAGTTACTTTACCGATAAAAAAATCACATGATGATGAAACAATTGCAACAACAGCTAAGAGGTTTGTGTAAATGCGTAAAGAAGATTAGAGTGTGAAAAGAAAGCAGAGTCGATAAAAAGGCGAAGCAGATAGAAGAGAAATTAAGAAATGGTTGAAGATTAAAGAAGAAAAGCCAAAGACCCGCCAGCTGCATTATCCATACTAAAACCTAAAGCATATAAGAAAGAAGCTATTAGCAAGGGTCTAGTCGAGAAGGAAAAAAAACGAAACATTTCACTATGTAATCGACATTATCCTTTCGGGAATTATAAACGCATTAAGAAGAAGAAGAAAAAGATAAAGAAACGAAGTAGATGAAGAAATAAGTTAAAGAAATTGAGCTATCTAACACGCTATTAAATTGAAAACATTTCTTTTAGATTCAATCTGTAAATATTGTTACAAAAAAATATCTTAACATTGTAAAGATTTAAGGTTAAGAGCAACGTCTGAAAAAAAATCAATCTAGAAGTTAAAATCGAAGCGAGCAGTCGAAACGTTTTGCGCTGAAAAGAAAAGGAGAAATTCGCTCGAATCGTAAACGAGAAAATAATAAACTTAATGTTTTTAACGGTTTTAGGTTTTCTTTCCTTCTTTCTTTGCTTCTCTTTCTTTTTTTTTCGAAAGCGATAGAATACAAAACGAGCAAAGAATCGAAAACACACATCAGCGGCGTTATTTCACTTAAGAAAATTTTTCTCTTTCAATTGCGAAATACAAAGTTACGTTCATTTCTGTCGAAAAAAAAATCTCCTTTCTTCGTTCAATTGATACTTTTTAGAATTATGGTTGTCATCTTTTACAAATTGAACAGAATTGAAATCGATGAAAAATAATGTCTACTGTTTGCGCGCAATTAACGAAATTAATTTGCTAACGTTTGAGAGAGTATTGCATTAGCATTGATTAAAATAAATGGTCGAAACAATATTTACTCCGTCAAAAGCTGAGCAATTGATTTCTTTTTTGCTTTTTTCTCGTTTATGGTACACATTTCAGCGCTTAGAATAAACCGCAATTTTGTGCAACGCTAACTTTGAAAAAAAAATCTGGCGTTTATCTGCGATGTGTAATTGAAAGCGGCTAAGTGAAACGGAAGAAAATGATCTTTTATACTCACTTAAAGGAAGTGGGGGCGACGATGTATTCTCTGAGCCCATTGTTTGCAACGATGGTATTGTAGCCGAGCTCTGCGACGAGTATGGACTTGTTTCCGAGCCGTTCTGTAAAAGCCATTTAACCATTTAAAACCTCAAGCTCAGGTTTACGTAATCAATGCATTTTACTTACATTTGCGGCCGAATCAACAGGTTCGGGAGATCTTCCTTTCAACGACATTGTTGGTTCCTGCTTTTTCGACAACTCGTTCGTGATTTGACCAAAAATACCGCTATTTTTACTGCAAAAAAAAGAGGAATTACGGTCAGTTACACTTTGGGTCACGAACACTATTTTCGATGTTCGAACATTTGCAATTGTAAACACGCAGTAAGCTTTCGCTTCTTTTTTTTCTAAACCAAAGTAAATAACGGTTTAGTTGCGAATTCAGTGAGCGTTCGCAAAAAATAGCAAACCATTAAAATGATTCCATCTTGGAAGTGTAAGTATGATGTTATTGCGTTTTTTTCCCCAAAAGTTATTTGTCTCAATTTGTTTCTTCTTTTAAAGAAACAAACAGAATACGAAAACTTAAATTGATACTGAAAAAGGAGCGCAATCGATAGTGCGATTAGTCAAATCTGTCTAGTTCAATGGGTGATAGAAGAGTCCGCCTTCCCTCCCCAAGGCGCTGGTCTTTCGCGTCGAAGACTTTGTCTCCGACCCTGCAGAGAGTTGTTACTCTGCTCGATTAAGCTCATATATGCGCGTCAAAACTGAGAAATCGCCTTTAGAAATTTAGCTTTCTTTTCCAAAATTATTTTAAATGTGTTTGGCTTTTTAATTAAAATTTTAACTTAAATTTAATTAAAAATTTTATTTAATTAAAAATAAGAATTTAAAATTTTTTAGAATTTTAGAAATCATTTGCACAGCTCTGTTCAAAAAAAGTTTCTCTTTGAGCGAATCATGCGAACTGACAATTGTGAGAAACTTTTTTGAAAAGAGTAATGCAGAACAATTATAATTTGAAAGTTTTCCACCTATATTTAGAAAATCGTATTAAATTAATTAAAATTAAATTAAAATTCTCTGCCGATTGATCGATTGATTTATTCGATCAAGAAAATGTTCTGTTCCCTCAATTTCTTTCAATCGAGTCAAATTAAAGGTGGAATTAAGGTTAAGTAGTGAGGTAGTTTAGTTCGGATTTCATTCTTTTCGCCTTCTCTCAAATTCCTTTCTTTATATCGCTTGTCTTGTAGCTTCTCAATCAAAAATCTCACGTGTTTCGAAAAGTTAAAAGACAATAACGTAGATATGTAGGAAAAGCGAGCGATGCAAATATTGAGTGAAGATAATGAAAAAAAAAGAAAAAATGATTAAACAATCGGAGAGCATTAAAATGAGAGAATATCAATTAAAAAGTATAATTCGAAAAAAGAATGTGTACTCACTCAGGGGGCATTGGAAGTGCGATCCAATTGTATTTCCGCATCTCGAGAGGAACTTTCATACGTTCGAAATCCCTCCATTGCGAGATCAATGTATCGAAGCATGTTAAACATGTAATGACACTTTCGCCACCATTAATGGACAGCGCACCTACATTAAGAACGATAAGCGCAACATTGGACGATGAGTCGATGAATAAGAAGCTAATTCTTTTGTACCTGCCGGACGTGAATGGTCGACTAAAAATGGAAAGTCTTTCACTGTTATCGATTTAATACGATTTCTGTAAGTAGTAACTCCACAAATGTAACAAACATAATTAACTACGTTGTAAATTCGGCGATTTGCGTCGACGTCTTCATTGTTTGACGATGTTTCGTATGCGATCCATTGCGCTATCAGCGAATGATAACAAAATGTGCAAACGAGTAAATGGTTGCTAGAGTTTAATGCATGCGAAACTTCGTCGTTTGTTGGAAGACAGCGTTGCAAAGACGGAAAATATGGCAATTCAGGTTCGCGTTCGTCTTTGTTCAATAGTATTTTGTAAGTTATATCGATATCGCCACACACTTGACAGCTGGTGCAATCAGGCAATGGGCGACTTTGAAGTGCAGGTATGATATCTGCAAGTCCAGAAACTTTTAATCGTTCTTCTGAAGAACTTTTCGAATTCACAAATACATTTATTGTGGGCGTAACAACTGTTGTAAGAAGCGGTTCATCGTTAACATGTGAAGAATGGTTGTACAATGGAGGTGATGCGACTTGAATATGCAATGTTCGAGTGGGAGAGTTACTCCTTTCTTCAGGAGATTTTGGAATAGTGATGGCCTCTTTCGGTAAAGTAAGACGATATTCTCGCTGATGTAGAGGAATGTGTGCTTTTTCGAATGATTCCATTTGATTACTCAATGATGATTGACAAAAATTACAAAGGAACACTCGACCGAAAGTGTCACTTGCTTCTTGTGCTCTTATCAGTTCTTTGAGAAATGGATAGCAAACGCCTCCTAATTGCAATGCGTGATTAGAAGAAGTATGAACCAAACTTCCTTTGTCTTCATTCACCAATCTATGGCAAACTTGACATTGCCTCATTTCGTTGCAATCGGTCAGCTTTCGTCGTAAAACAGCACCAGATTCAATTTCTTGTGATTGTTTTTGCTGATTAAGCAATTTTTTGAAACAAACAACACAAATTAAAACTCTATTAACATCTAATACAAGTTCTGAGGTCAAAATAATTTCCTGAGCTGTGTTTAACACTAGTTTATTCTCATTAATCGAGTCGGACGACGTTTCGATCACGGAAATCGCTGTGATTTGCATATCGATCGGTAAGTTTGCGCCACAAATAACGCAACAAATCGGTTTACGATTTGAATGTAACTTTGAACAGTGTTTTCGATCTTGAGTTAATCTCAAAGGCGGACTACTTCTTGATTCCGGCGATTTGTTGCCTGTAAACAATGGCAAATTACTTTTAAAGTCGAACGCCGGTGTAACATTTGCAACTGTTTGCTTAAATTGAGTGGCAATCGATGCATTCTGCAAATAATGATTTCGAGAGGAGTTTAAAGATGATTGAGGTGTTGTCGAAGCATTCGTATTCAGTGAAAGAGAGCTTACGTTACTCGGAATCATGTGCGAACTCAATGGAAGCGAGGAATATTGCACTTTTGACGAATTACCCACTGACAGCGAATAATTTCGGTTCGTATCGATTGTCGGTGTCCAGTTCACCGCTTCTTTAAGCGATAAATTCTCGTGAATAGTTCGACACTCTTTCGAATTGTCACTTCTCGCTTTCGACCCTTTACCGGGCAATGAGAGATCCAAAGCGGAACCGATCGCGACGGTAGAATTGTTGCTGGTCGCTTCGGACGGTGGTGCGAACGCTTGACCATTGAGCAAATATATGCGTTTATTGTGCGGCAATTTTTTCTTCTCGAATTCATTCCATTGTTGTAAAAGTGTGTGAATGCAAACGGAGCAAACTTTGAACGCGGTACGCTCGATAACACTAGCATCTAAAGCGCAGCATTTGGTTGTCGTTGCTGTAGTTGCAGTCGCGTTTCGTTCGTTGTCTCGTAACGCGAGTAAAAACGGAAAGAAAGGCGCTTTCTCTTCGTTCGGTTGTGAGTGAAGAACGAATAGCGAATTCGAGTGTTGACCACACACGTAACACTTCTCACCGCGTTCGGCACTCATCGAAAGTCGAATTAAAACGGCGAGTGATCATTAAATGCGAATCGAGGATAAAAAGCTTTCGACCGTTTTGTCTCTTGTTCTTTTTTTAATACAGAAGTTGTCGTCTTCGAAACAAATAAAAAAAGAGGACGAAAGAAAAGGCGAACACGGAATGAATGAAAAACGAGTAAAGCAATAAACGAAAAAACGGTGATTTCCTTGTAATTTGTTCGATAAATTCAGTTCTTCGAGTCTTCACGTCGTTCACACCTTCGCTTCTCTCCACTCTTCACTCTCTCTCTCTCTTCTTTCAAATCGAACGCACAGCGATCGATGGACGCATTCGAAAGCGAACGACTGTAGAGATTGCTTCACTAGTCGACTGCCTGTTTATGAATTCCTTTTTCGAAGTGTTAATCATTTATTTTTTTCTTTTTTTCGCAAATCTTATCCACAAAACGAAGAGTCAAACTTTTCCATTGTCTGAGTGCGGTTTCAGTTGCTTCTTCTCGCTTCGATACCATCGCTCGCCGTCGATAGTATCGATCGATTGGCGAGCGATCGATTGCGAACAGCGCTCAGTTCGCCATCGATCGTTTCGATCGATTGCTGGCTTTCGACTCTCGATTGCGTGAGCGCACGTCGCCGCCGCCGAGTCAGGGCCAAGGTCACGCGCTCTCACGCTCACTGTGCTCACGCTCGCGTTTTTCTCATCGATCTCAATTTTAATTCAATTTTTTCAAATTTAAAATCGATTTTTTAAAATTAATTTTTTGTTTTTATTTCATGAGTTTAAGAATTTTTAATTAATTTTTTTTTTCTTGTCTACCTGTCTGCTCGAGTTAAGACGATCTAATTTGTTTTATTCTGTTTCACGTGAAATTTATTTCAAGTGTAAGTTTCGCGTTAAAAAAAAAGAGAGCGACAAAAAGGTTCATTAACCTTACATAAGTCCATAAATTTGGATTGCTTTCAACTTTTTTTTCCTTCTCTCGCACTTCCGATATGTATATGCGAAAAAAAGCAGCCGCGGCTTTAGCAAACATTTAATCAACGGTATTTTGTCGTTAACAACTTCCCATCTCTTGTTTTATTGCACTTCTCGTGATTTAATTTAATTATAATTAAGTTTTATTATCGCTGTTATTTTCTAAAGCGAGCCAGCGAGCGAGTGAATAGAAGCGATCGCATTCTCGCATCGTTGCATATCACCTGAGCGGGTGCGTGCGATTACGAATTACATGAAATAATGTAACGATTGTGCTTAGAAAGATGATAGTGACTCCCGCATCGAAGTTTCTCGCTTTCGAGGGGAGTGAAAAGCTGTTGTTTCCATCAGCGCAGCTTTACTTTTTTGTTGTTTAGTCTAGATTAGATTTTTTTTAGAATTCATTGTTGATAAGTTAAACTTTACATTTTCTCGCTCGATTCGCTTCGATCGAGTATTTCTAGATTCGCTTCATTTTATTTTTACTTTATTTGACGCTTCTATTTTCGTTATCGAAATTATGAAACTTCGTCGAAATACATGAGTGATTACGTAAAAAGGTACTCGAGAGTTTTTTTGTATTTTAATTTCTAAAAATTTCTTCTTTTGAAAATGAATTGAATCTATCGAAGCCTTGAGCGATTGAACGAATTGCTTTCTTCTCGCAAATTACTTACACATAAAAAGGGTTGAGTCAATAAATTGAGAAATTACTTTAAGCATTTTAATGTTCGCATTTATCGAGCATCGATATTTAAAAGGTTTAATCATCTTTTCAGTTGAATAAGTTGAATGCATAAATGAATTTTGGATTTTAAGTGCACATTTTAGTGAGATAAACAAATGTTGTATGGTTTGCATCATGTTTAGTAATCAACAACTTATCTGATCATAAAAAAAGCTATCATTTCAGAGAAAAATTGACGATTTGCATGTTCTACAAAATAAATTTTTATTGAGGTAACGACTGAGTTAAGCGAACTCATAACAACTTAATCGAAAGTTCTTATGTAATAAATGAGGTTGTGAAATTACTTAATGGCTCAAATAGCTTGAAATAATTAAGTGAAGTTGATTTTAATGCAACCGAATAAGATGTAAGCATGCTCAACATACTAAATAGTGTGTTTTGTTTGATTGTGAATAAATCAGCGCAATTAAACCCAATGTCACTCTGCGTTATGCGCATCAAAAACATTTTTATCTGTAGACAGAGATTTTTTTTCATTCTTTTGAAGAGAAAAAAGTTTTATCTCATAATTGATCATTTCGTTTCCACTGTAATACATTGAAAGTCTATATAAATTTGAGTAACTCGAGTGAGCTGAATTGTGAACATTTGAAGCTTTAAGCGAGATGAGAGCAAAAAACTGCAATTAAAAACAAGCACCAAATGGAATCATGCAATTCGAAAAAAAAGTTCTGCATTTTTCTCCATTAATATTTTTGAACCGGTAAAAATCAGTGATTAAGATAACATAAAACACGATTATTTCATTCTCAGCACCATTATGGTGATTATTTCATGAGCTATTCGTAAATTCTTGAGATTTTACACACTCAATTTTTGCTTATTCTTTGCGAAAAATTTGATTCTTCTATTCACATAATCGTAAGGTATTTATAAAACCGAGGTTATTATCACAAACTTGGTCATGATTAAGCAAAGCAAAGTTAAAACAATAAGATTAAAAAGTGCTTATATATTGAGTTGGCGGATTTTTCAGAAGGAAAAATGACAATAAAACTTATTATGATGCAAAACGAAAAGTTAGTAAAATAAACGAGCGTGATCTGCTCATTGCTGATCACACCTTTTTATATCTTCTTCAAATGACCAATATTCAAATATCAATTTCAGTCGTTTGTATTGATTGTCCAGTGCTTCAATTAATTTGAAGTGCGTTTATAATTAAAGTAAAGCATTATGAATTCTGTGAAAGAAACTAAATAAAGTATTTGGACCAATCCACGACATTTTTTTTTAATTTTTTCCTCCAAAAAGCAATTGATTACAGTTAAAGTTGAAGCTGACACTGAATACACACATAAAATTAATTTGACAATATTTTTATATACTCGAAATTTTTTCTTTGATCTTTTCTTGCATTCGATTCCAAATAGTGATGAAATTTTGTGATTGAATCGAAGAAATCAATTAATTCTGTTGTCATTTTTGATGAATTTCTATTTCAAATAAAATCCGCTCTTATTAAGTCAAAAAATTTGTTGAGTCGTTAAATTGGTAAAGACATCAAGAGAAATAAAAATTTAACAATGAATTTAATGTTTTCAAAACATAAGAAAAAAAGTTTTGCCAAGTGAATGTTGTGAAAATATTCTGTCACTACTACAATTCAATTTTATTTTTTAATCATAATTTTTAATTTCATCGAATATTCAATTTTTAAACTATTCACTTTTTTATTAAATATAAACTTTAATTTACATTTAAATTTTATTTGCATTGATTACTATTTTAAATTTTCAATTCGCTTGAATTTGAATATTAAATGAAAGTTTTACACACCTTTCAAAAGAAATATTGAATCTATATTAACATAAAATCAATTAAAGAAAACATTTAAATTAGAAACAGTTACAGGCAAACAAGTACCAATAAAATTCACCTAAATTGTTCAAAAAAAGGCAAAGTGTAAATTACCAAATAATGAAACAATGTGGTTTCTTGTAATGAGATAATTACTAAAATAAATATTTACCAACTAGTTTATCATAATTTCGAATGATTGCTTCAGATGCATTTATTTGATAAATTCATAATAGCTAAATAAATAATAATAGCTAATTAATAATTGTTAAATTAATAATTTATAATTAAGACGTGCGAAAAGTGAAAATTGAACGTCATATGAAGTTGTTAAATGTAATGGATAAAACTACTAAAAATTATTAAATTCTACTAATTAATTGTTTGATGCAAGTATTTTCATTGTCGAAATTTTAAAACTTAATTAAAATAAATTTTAGATCACGTAAAAAATGTTCTCGAGAAGAGTTTTTTGTATTTTAATGAC
>NCKU01001675.1:0-23739 GCA_003675995.1 Dinothrombium tinctorium
AATCAACCAAGAAAGTTGCAAGTTTATCAACATATCTTAGGATTCAAGCATATTCAAAAGGCGAAAGAAAGAGCTCAAACACAACAAACTTTAAATGTGAATGAATTTAAGGAATTATGTCTTATTCAATTAAATAAATTAAAATTAAATTAAATTTACTCTTCAACGAGAATTTAATCAAGTTCTGAATTATTGATGTTTAAGTCTGCACCAATTACTAATTGTGATTTAGAAAGATACTTTTCTAGATTCAAACTTATTTTATCGGATAGAAGACAAAGGTTCRCCCCAGAAAACTTAGAAATAGCACTTATCTGTTATTGTAAAAAATAATTTTTTTGCATATTTTCTTGCATAAATTTTGATTTTTTGCTGCATAAATGCATACATAATTTTGACTTTTTATTGCATAAAAGTACTAAGTCTACTAATGATTAAACTTATTCGAGTGTAATTCGATCTCTTAGCTAACGATCTCATCAATTGAAAAATAAAAAAGAATTTTAAATCAAATTTTTAATTGAAATCAATCGGATTCGACAAGCAAAAGCTCTTTTTAACATCATTTAATTTCATATTTCATAATTTTTTTCACGAGTTTGATAAAAGTTAGTGAAGATTTAAAGCCTCGGGATAAGTTACTTTCATCATCATTTTTTTATTTGAAATGGGTTTTCGAATCAGCATTTTGTAGCTGCGAGTGCTCTCTCTCGGTAAGCTTAATTTGCTTCGCTTCTCACAAATTCGCTTCGCTCGCTTGTGTAAGATTATTACTTTTCGCGTCTATCGATCAGGCATAAACACATTTTAAATGTACCGACAAAAAGCATTGTCGCAATTTATAGTTAAGAAACTTAACCGTTTTTACACTGCATATCGATTTTATCGCCGCAATTTGTACGTTGTTTTACAAAATCCTTTATTTATTACTTTTTGATTGTAGCTAAGATATCTATAGAGAAACGTTATTGCCACATTTGTACCATATTTACTCAGCCAAATATTTATAGAAAACAAAGATTTTGTGTCAAGAATAACAATATTAATGCTAAGATTAGGTTGAAATTTGAAAAGGGTAACCAGAGCGTGCTTTTCACATTTTATATTGAAATTCCACTCAAATTAGATAATTTAATTTATTAAAATTTATTTTTTAAATAGCAGCAGCTTTTATATTTATTATGTTTATCGTTTCTTTTTGTGTTAAAACTTGAATTCGAGCACAAAAGTTATTCGAGTTAGAAAAGCAACGCATGTAATTGCAATTTAAAAGATGTGCAAACTTAAACCTTCGAGGAAAAAGTTAAACAAATAAATTGTAAATGTAGAAGCATTGATTCAAAGAGAAAAAAAGCAAACAAAATTCGATTGTGAAGATAATAAAAAGGTATTCTACTTTATGCAGATAAGACAAACTACTTTACTTTTATATCACTTTATTAAGACGTTTCGACTAAACAAGTTTTATGTTTACACAGGCATTTGAAAAGCAGTGAAAGAAATTTAAATTGAATTTAAGACACTGAGTACCATAGAAATATGCCTCACATTTTATCTCAATATAGACATTGTATACATTTGTCACAATGTTTGTTCAGCTACTTATGGTAAGAGTTTTATTTGCATACATTCTCCATATTTAATAAGGAATTATATGAAATATTGACAAACGCAATTCAACGTGAATAATTAGTTTTTCTTGTAATAAAATATCGAATGCAAGCGGATTTTTTAAAACTTGAAATAAATTGAAAATAATGCCGCGAGATCGAAAATAGTCGTGCAATGTGTGTAAAGAATTATTTTTGTGTTACTTTATTATAAATTTAGATCAATAAGGATTGTGCAATATTTACAAAAGAATTTCTTGGTAGAGAAACTTCCAACTTATCCCGAAATAAAAAGTTTGAAGAAAAGCTTTAGAAATCTCTGGAGATATCAAAATTTCAATAGGAAAACTAGAATAAGGTGCTAAAATAGGAAAAAAATTGCATAACTCGATGCTGAGTGGACGTATTGTTAACAACTTTTTTTAGAAAACAACGCAAAAAAATACTTTTGTTTACACGAGTTAATTTTAGCTTTTCGTAAACATATCAATCATTAGCCCTATTCATAAGTTATTTAAATAATCACCCTATATACATAAGATTTTATTGATTAAAAAGACGAGAGATGCGATAGAATTGAATTGATGATTCAAAAAAAATCGAATAAATCAATGAGTTGCTCTATCGCTGTTAACCGCAATCAATACAAAAGTAACGAGAAATTGACTACAAGAAATTTTTTTAAAATCAAAAAATCAATAAATGTAACAAAATGAAATGTGGTCGATGAAAAATTTAATTAAAACTTTGGTTAATTTTCAAAAATACTCGACCAATGTTCAAAGTAAAGAGATAATGCTGAAAATTGATTAAAAATTCATGAAATACGCTCACATACAAGGAGAGGAGAATGTTCTCTGATTATTTTCATTAAATATAAATGCATTGGTTTGGATTAAAGAAGATAGCAAAACATTGTTTCGTTTGCTGGATTTCGAAAGCAAACGCAACGAAATTATCGTTTTTCTCTAAAAAAGCTTTTCCCAAATTTGTTCCATGCGAATTATCTTAAAAAAACGTGCTCTATAAAAAACATTTCATGTGAAAAAAACATTTTGCTTAAATAAAATAAATTTTTCACAAACAGGGCAAAAGAAACGAAAGAAAAGAAAAAACTTTGTGTTGCATTTTCGCGTTTGAAATATATTTTACACTTGGCAACATCTCTGGGCCCACAAAAACGCGCTTTTCGTCTTCATTTCACGCGAAATAAATTGTTTGCATATTGATTGATGCATTTCACTTCTAGCGCAAATCTATTATAATAAAAAAAAGTGAAAGTCAGCTCGTCTTGCATTTAATATTGCAACAAACTCTTTTCAAACTTTTTCTGCTCAAGATTCAGCGCGAGTTCAAATCGAATTCGGGTTAAAAACATATTTACAATGAAGAAGAGTAAGGTAGAGTGAAAAGCTTAAGTCGTGAGCAAAAATTAAATTTGCGCTCGCTGCGAGGTAAAGTAAACGATTGTTTTGTCCTCTTTGTTTCCCGCTCTTTCTCTCTTATTTTTTCATTTAACTGAATTTCTTCAAAAGTCTTGTGTGCAAGCATTCGCGTTACATTTTATTGTTCAAATGTGAACAAATACAGAGATAAATAGCGAAAGAGAGGAGAAAGAGAGAGAGAGAGAGAGAGAGAGAGATAGAGACAAAGTTCTAACTAGAAAAAGCCAAAAGCAAACAATAAATGCACGCAAGCAACGAGTGTAGCAACGAAAAAGGATTAAAAATTATCCGATTACGTCAAATGCAATTGCAGGTACGTACGTAAGTAAGCACAAAAGCGTTTGCATCGTTTCACATGCGTTTGTTCGCTAGCTTTTCTAGTCGAGCTCAGCGCACCAATCGTCAGGTTTTCTATCTGTTGCGATCATTTATGCATCAATCGCTTCAAGCGAATTTTTCCTTCAACAAATCACTAATTTGTGATAACAACGAAATGTACATCAATTATTAGCAAAAGAGAAAATAAATGCATCGCAAATTACTTAATTATGAGCGAATGAGCGAAAAATTTTTTCGCTCTTCTTCCACTCGAATTTGCTTTCATTGGGACATTCTGTTCTCCAATCAAAGTAATGGTGTTTATAAATGATTGAGCACTGAAGCAAAGCTAAAACTTTCTAAGTAATTATTACTGAGCTGATTTTTAAAAATAAAATGTTTTTTTTATGTATGAAATCGATAAAAAAGCATAAAAACAAGTGAATAATTTTATTACAAAAAGGCGTATTTCGCATGTAGATTATTGTTAGATAAACTTTTTATAATAAATTCATGCAATTGTATACACTGCACAACACAAATGATGCTAGGCGTTCACAGTTTTTTCTTTCATCCAAAATCAAAAAGTGTTGCTTAAAAAGTTCGTTTTAATAATTAAAAATGTGTGTAACGGAGAATGATTTTGAACAACAACATTCATTTGTTCTCATGAAGAGAGAATAAATGTTATTAAATATTATTAAAATAATTTTGCGATTGAGGAAATTAAAAAAAAAATTGTTTTTTTACTGATCCACGAAGAAACTCAGTCACAGTCTCAAATGCAACTTTTTTGAAAGATTTCAAAACTCGAGCGTGTATTTATTCGATATGATAATTTTTTAAATTATAAGTTCTTTAATTACCAAAATCCGATCAAAATAAAATAAAATTCCAAAAAATGTTTAACTAACTTCCTATGTCACTAAAAAATTGTACAAATATTTATTCTTTCAAAAAAGATTTTATCAGTTTTATCCGAAATAAAGATGTATAGTAGCCGCTTGGGCTAAATAAACTGTCTTCTTTCATTCATCATCTTCATTTTTATATGTTAAAGCTTATTTTGTCGGGCGATTTTTTTTTTCAATCAAATCTGATATGAAGGGAGATTATTTCAGCGAGCGATTATTCCGAGAAATAGGAAATGTAAAATAAATCAAGAGTGATTTACTTTTAAAAAATTATCTCAGTTAATGAGTTTTATATTTTTTATATTAGAGTTTTCGTTAGATCTGAATAAATCACTCTAATGTTCGATCATGGAACAATTCTTTCTAATTTACAGAATTAATTTTTTATAAATTATTTATTTATTTCGAATTGGTTAAAAAATTTAAAGATGTCAGATAAGGTGTACAGCTTCATTCATATTAATTTGCGTTCTCTACCATTCAAAACTAGTTTTTCAATTTATTCTGGCTGATAAGATTGCAAATTAATTTGAATAAAGCTGTATTTAAAGTACTTCCTGCTTCAGTACTATTTCGATGCTTTCATTAACGCATTTCTTACTCTTTTGTTTGCTCTTTCAAAGCGAACTTTAATTACACTTAATATAATTTCTTCGCAATTCATTTAATGGAAAATATTTTATGATTTTCATGCTACTAAAACGCATATCGAGTAGCATTGTCTTGAAAACTTTTGTATGATGCACTTTTGATTAAAATGTTTCGTTGAAAAGTGAGCGAAAATATTGATTTTACTTCTCAGTTAATGTTTGTGTGTGGAAAGGAGAAAATGATAAACATATCTTATTCATTTTGATTTATTGCCAAATCTGCAGCGTGAATAATTTTTTTTCTAGCAAGACAGTCAGAAAATAAATCAAATATTAAGCGTTTTCTGCTTTGTGCCAAAATAACACAAAATATGTTGAATTAATGGAAAAAATATGACAAAATATAATAAAAATATATTTCTAAAAAATTTAAATTATAGTAATTAATATGAATTTCACAATTTGCAATTTCACTCGCTTTGCAATGTAAACGATGTTTCTTTTTTCATTTATCAAATCAAAAAATTTTTTACAATGAAAAATAATTTTAAAAAGATCAAATGCGCGCATTTATCTATCAAAATCTTTTATTTTTCGATTAATTCTTTTTTTTGAAGAAGTTTCATAAATGAGATATCATTCGAGTAGTCAGTACAATTGCCCATCACCACTTGCCCTACATCACATTCTCTCGAAAGCTTACTTACTCGACGAAGCGCTTAACATACGACTTCTTGTAAATTTTTTGCCAGAATTCATGTGCTCGCTTCATAATTTTCGAGAATCAGTTATTAAAAAATTTGTTCAAAAAGTTGTTAGATTTGATTTTGAGACGACCAGATCTTGGTGTCTCAATAGTTCGATTCGAAAGTGCGTAATGGAGTTGTAGATTTAAGCATTAATTTTATTAATTACAATACGAACAGTTGAAAAAAAAGCACAAAGTTAGTAAATCCACCAATTTAAAACAATAAATCGAGTTGCAAAATCGGGTTGAAAACATATGAAAAAACAAATGTTTGAAAACCTATGTAAGCGACTTTTCACAAAATTAAAGTGAGAATACGATTAGCAGATCGAATGCCAGTGGCTGAATGTGGCGAATATTGAGTGTTGATTGCCGATAATGCGTGGCAAATTGAGAGTATCGTTAAGCATTGTACTTGTATTTATGCACGGTATAAGTGAGGTGGCCGAGTTTGGCATTAAAAGCGAGGACAAAGGCTATTGCGTCTAGATAGTGCAAGAGTTAGGCGCGTAACTACTCGCTCTACAATGTTAGCATGGCTTGCACGCCACAATAGAAAAGAGTTTTTTTATAAAACAATAAAATTTTTAATGTTCTGCCTTAATATGCTTCACTTATTTTAAAGTTAAACAAAACTTTTCACAGCATCGATGGAAAAGAACGTTTCGAAAAATCATTTTTAGTCATAAATAAAAAACTCTCGGCTTAAAATTAATTTAAAAATTCAATAAATACAAGAAGATTTGCATGTAAATCTCTCACGATAATTAGCATTAACGAGCCAATTAAAGCACTTGATACGTTTGAGAGCTAAAAAAAGTCAAATTCGAGCAATTACGCTTTCGGGTATCCGCGCTTTAGGCCATGTTGGCTCCGGTAACAGTGTTTTTGTTATCACTGTCAGGAAACTAGGTCAAAAACATTGTTCAATGTGTTTTGCACGATAACCTCAAGCAAAAGCGATTCTCAAAGATGAAGCATACAAGTTCTTCGAAATTCATCAGAAAATTTTTGTAAAATTAATCTCCGCGAGCTAACCAAATGCACGCAAATATGATTTTGTTATCAAACAATAGCATTGCATTTAGATTAATAAAGGTATCAAATGTCATTTTGGTTTCGGTCCAAGAATTGTAAAATTGTGTTTCGCGAAAAAAAGGAAAATGTGCAGATTATAATTATTAATAAATGCAAAAGATAAGGTAAATATATTTGTGTAGAAAAATTTGGGAATGGAAATTAAAAAATTCCTGATTATGAAAGAGAAAATGAATCGCCGAGATTTTATTGGTGTACAAATTTTGCTTTGGGTTCCGCTAGTATAAATAAAAGTAATTTTGAACATTTTTAGAGCTGATAACTTGGTTAAAAAATTTTATGTTTCTAAATTAACTGTTTGATTTATTTTTCGTTTACACAGAGCAAAAATAAAGCTAAAAACTTATCTAGAGAATAATATTTTTTAAATAAGCAATAAAGCAAAACTTGAGTTGTTTAAAATTGTTGAAAAATTCAAATTTCAAAATGAATACATATTGAGGATTATATGAATCCAACTAGTTACCATTTTTAGTCATTTGCATTACTTCAAACAAGCCTTTAAACACGAACCAATGCCTGTGAAGTTGTACATATCTTTGATAAAGGCTACATAAAATCATATTTCAAAAAGAAGAGAAAAAATTTTTTAAGCGCGATAATTTTAGAAAAGCTAATTAAAATTTGTTTTATAATATAAAACGAATCAAAGTTTAGTGATCAAGGAGTATTCGCTTCAAATTTTTTTAGTTATAAAATTCAATTCACAACTATTTTCATTTCTATCAAACTTTTCCATTTATCTTTTCTCTTTGATTGTTGCCTAAAAAAATGGTCAAAATTTTTGTCATCGATAGAATGGCGAAAGAAATGGCGATATAACTCGCCCAGATGTTGAATTTTTTGTTCCAAAATCACGCGATTGTAATGAGCTTCAATTGTAACTGAAACCGAAGTTGGCTTGTGCGGTAAATTTTTCAGAAGTATTTGTAAAGAAGAATCGTTGCATCTTGCAGAGTATGCAGATAGATAATTTTTTTTTTAAATGAAATTTTCGAATTGATATAATTACAAGGCAATAAATGCACAACAATTCGAATAGCAATATTGTGTTTCTGCTTCACCGAATTGCTTTAAAACTGATTAAGATGCAAAACGATAGCTTTTAAAGATTAAATATCATTTTGAAGTATTTCTAGAATGTAAAGTGAATTTAAAAATTGTTGAATACGAAGAATACGAAGAATTGTATAGAAGACGAAGGTAAAATGAAGACATTGAGAATGTAATTTAATTTCGGGAGATTTTTTTGAAAATGCTTTAAGCTTTAATTAAATTCATTTTTTATAACGCGTGTATTCTTTAAGACTGACGTGAGTTAATAAAAATTTATGTGAAAAGCAAAACAAATTATTTTTTTCTTATCGGCGAGAAAATTTTTCAAAAAAAAGCTTTTTAAAGTATAGCTTCAAAATATTTTTCGCAAACAGTGAAGGAGCTAAAAAAATTGTTTTCTTTACAAAATGGAAGTGAAAATAAAATCAGACAAACTAAGAATACAAAGAAAGCTTACTTCAAATTAATGTAAAGCAAGCATATCATCTTTTTTCTTCTTTTAGTTTACAGGCATATCTCAACCGCTACTGCATATCATAAGCGCTTCACGCATCAAAACTTTAGCCATTTTTCGAAAGCAGAATCAATCACGCAAAGCTTAGATTGATTGTCTTCGCTGAAAACGCTATAAATCTCTTTTGGTTACACTTAACACAACGGCATTTTGAAATGGAGTAACTTGATATTAAAAAAACTATAAGAAAATAAACAAACATTTCGCACAAACTCCAGGAATCACGTTTCCTTTATATTCAACGTAATCCTAATTCTTAGATGTGTAATCTTCTTTTTGTTTCGTTAATTAACGTTAAAACGTTAATTACAAGTGTAAGGTTTTAGGCTCCAGGTTAATTGATTTTTAAAAAATATCAAAACTAATTTACGATTTAATTTATTATTCAAATTTGTCACTTGCTAGACATTAGTTCTCTTCTTTTCATAATATTTTTATCCTATTTGCAATGTAATATAAGCTTATCCTATAATGCGTAAATGGAGCTGTTTGCAGCAATAAAAATAAGTTCGAATGTCGCTCAATCAATTCATTTGATTTAATGGCTTCTTACAAGGTGCACCCTCAAATAGTCAAGATTACAAATAGTTGAAGCTATGAAGCTTGATGAAATTACAACAATCCGAACAATTTAATACGAATAAATATAATTTCGTCGTTAATAGCAAGCTGAGTTAAATGTTTGATTCAAAAAATAATTTCTTTAAAGGTCCATTCAACTATCTTCAGATATTAAAAGTATTTCAAAATCATAAGCACTTCGAAAAAAAAATTTGCTTATAAATGGAGAAATCACAAACTTAAAGCCAGATGCATAATGTTGCTTTTAGTTTGGCTCTTATGTTAAAGTTAATAAAATAAATGATAATGTCTACGAACAGTGAATAATATCTTATGAACGAGCTCATTCATATTAAAATACTTATGACTCTATGGCTCGGCCGTCACAATATTGCATTCTGTTAATTGTGACATTTCAAAGCAAAGCATCCTAAGAGGCACAATTGTGAGAATTTTAATGAAGGTAAGTTCTTAGATGATCTGCACTAATCAATATTTTTTAAATTCAAATCAAAACAACGATAAAATTTAATTTAAATTTCACAATTCTTACTTTTTTGGCTTATTTTTAATTTCGGCTATTTGTATTTTAGGCCGTTTCTCATTACTTAATTTGAGGTCGAATCTATATAAACACTCGAAATTTGTTCTTTTTTTTGTCTTCGGATAAATTGAAGCGTAATTCATTTCATTTAACACTAGGTAAACAGATAAAAAGAATTTAATCTGTGAAGCATTAAAAGATTATTTTTTCTTCTAAAAGTTTCAAGTTTTAATAACGAAAAATAAATGTTTAAAGTTATAGTTTCAAAATGATTTTGTGAAGCTAAAATCGACATGTAAATCTGGAAAAGCTCAAGTCGAAGTTTTCTTTCGTCAAATCAGCTTTTCTTCTCTTGTCTGTTTCTGTCCTTTTTAAAATGTTCTCAAAATAGACAATTTTTGAAAAAAAAATTTCTTCTTTCTTACACAGGTAAAACACAATTTAAAAAATATTTCGGTAAATATTCTCCAAATTGAAATACATATAAGAGCTTATTATTTGCTTTATCTAAATTTGAATTTTCTCCATGTACTGCGGGAAATAAAAAATTCATTTTTGCTCGATGATATTTTTCGATATGATAGAAACGGAAATTGAAGCATTTTGCAATTCTATTTGGTTTTGAAAATTGTTTTTTGAATTTTGTGATTGCAAACATACAGTTTAGATTGAAAAAAAACTTTTCGCAATTGAAATAGGCGAAATTTAGAAAAACTGGAAACTGCTTAGCTCAATTTTTCTTTCGAGACTGTATATTGAAAATTTGTTGCTTAATTGTTTTTGTTTTTTTTCAAAAATTAAACAAAAGAAAATAACTTTTTTGACATAAAAGAGCAAATGTGTCAGAAAAATGATAAGCGTCAGGCGATTTTGCTCCAAAAAAATTTGTTTGACGAGTTTGCACTCGTTTTTTACACATTTTGACATAAAAATTTATTGAAAACAAAAATACTTTGGTCGTTTTATCCATTTCAAACATGTTAAATTAAATGTTCTTCCATTGTTAAAAAAAAGCAATCAACACAGAGAAACGTCGAATGCGATGAATAATTTAAAAACTCATTTACAAATGAAAACACAATTGATTGAATTTCTTCCGAAAGGGTCTATCCAAGAATTGAGGGAAAGGCCCATTCGGAATAAGTTCATTCAATTGTTTCTCGGAAGCTTTGTGACCGCTTTATTTTACTTTATGCACACGGTTCGAGCATTCAATTTAATGCGAGAAAAGAGCGTAAAATAAACTAATTAATTTGAGTGAAAAGATGCTCGAATTATGCTTGCTTATTGACAAAAGTAGCGAGCAACAATAGCGCGCTAAATTGATTAAGTATCTTCGCTATCGTGTTACTGACCACTAACTGTACATAATGCATTCTCTTGAAAAAGTAACAACTCTGGAGTATGAAAGCGAGTGAGAAAAAACGTATGGAAAAAGAATGTAAAATGCTTTTAAAAGCGTTTCAATAGACAACAATCATCGTCAGTTTTGAGAAAGTTATTTCATTAATCATTTCGCCAAAAAATCGAGTGGAAGCGCAAAACTAGCTCAGTTCCTCTGCTTTTTTTTATTTTCTCATTTATTTAATGCCTTTTTTCTTGTTTCTTCGCGATGAAAAAGTTTAACTCACTCATCGAAAAACGCAGCCGTTATTTAGATGCGATACGCAAAAGGAATTTCATATTAAACGTATAAGTGAAGCTGACAACTCGGTTGCATTTATGCGCAAACTTATAGAACTGTGAGTAAAATGCTACGTTTTAGAAGCTTGTTGAATTTGTGCCTAAATTCGGTCGTGTAAAAAATTTGCAAAATCAGCATTCGCTCATTATTACGGCTTCAGTTCACGTTCGAAAAAAATTAATACGCGTTTAGAGTTGTAAAAAGCGCTTTCACAGATAAGTTGTTGTCAAACGCCATCAGAGACGATACGTAGCGATAGAGCGAGCAAAATTTTGAGCGTGAACAAACAATGTGTCCTACTTTGCTCGAAAATTCGATGCTTTTTGATGAAATATTCAATGTCGCAAAAATTTTCAAGCTCATTTACTCGCTCGCTCGAAAGTTTAGTGCAAAAATTGATTTTAGAAGAAAGCGAAGTTCGCCGCTATCACTTTGAAACGAAACGCATCGCGACAAGACGCAACAAGCTCTAGAAGAAGCGATTAAATCAAGCGAATTAGGTTTTCAAATCGAGTGCATAATTGAGCTTAATTCGGAAGAAAACTTTGCGGCGAAAAAGTTTCTCAGTTTGCCAGCGAAAAAAGAAAATTAATGAGAGCAATTAATTGCTTAAAATCACGAGTTTGTGTCAAAATTTTTTCAATTCAACACATAATTCGCATTTCTACTGCTGTTAAATGTAAATTAGCTCTTAAAAGCAGCTACATTCGTCACGCAACAAGCAAATTTTCTACGTGCAGAATTTACATTTAACTACGGCGAGCTAAAGGATGCACAATTAAAATTTTTTAAAATTAAAGTAAAACATTCCTTATTTAAATCACATTTATGAACAATTGTGTTTCGCGAAAATGAGCGCTCGATAATCGCGAAGCGAAGCTTCGCTTCTGAACCTAGAGCATCAGTTTCGCTTCAATTTGAGACTTAAGCACTAAATTTACGGTACTCAATCGCTTTTTCGCTCAAATTGCTATCGATGCGAGCTCGTGCTTAAAAAAAGGAAGAAGAAGCGAATGTATCTTGAAAACAAGCTTGTACACTCAAAGAAAGAGAAAAGTTTACATTGTTGGGTAAAAGAAATACATTTTTTAACCATTTCTTTTACCTAACAATGTAAACTTTTCTCTTTCCTTGAGTGTATAAGCGAAATAAAAATTTAATTTCCTAAGTTAATAACGTTCGTATCAAAAAAGCAAATTTCAAACGTTACCGACTTAAATTCAACTTACATTCAATTACAGTTTACTTTTACTTGCTTTTGTCTGCGATCGATTGAATTTTCTCGTTTGTCGAAACAAAAGCGCGCAAATTGTAGTAAATGAGTGAGGGCAAACTTACCTGAGCATTTGATGAGTTCTTTCCGCTAGACGAGTGTACGGTTTTATCACAATAAGAGCCTTCCAAGAAGATCAAACCCGACGGCTTGCTGCTCGTATCGTTCTCGTAGTAAAATAATAAATTTTGAAATACGACGAACCAGCGTAGTTGCCATTTAGAATTGTCAGAAGTGCGCTTGAATAGGTAGCCACGATGTCCGATATCGTGCTGCGATTTCTCCGATAACGCGTAAAGTTGAATTTCGTTCATTCGCAAGCTTCGTTGCATTTTGCTGCTCTTTTTTTGCACTAATTTTTTTCTCCGATCTTCTGTATTCTTTCAGCTCGATCGCGCCACAGCTTCACCGCATTCAGCGTCTCACCATTACCTTCTCGACGATCAAAATTGCTTTCTCTTCGCTTCGTTCGAACGAGTGTCACTTTGCGAATCACTTTCACAAATTAACAGATTTCACGACAATCTTAAGTGAATTGAAGCAAAAGAAGTTAAGCGTTCAATTCTGAATCGTTCAGCTTTTTCTTCTCATCAGAGTTCGCTGAACAAATGCGTTTGGACTTCATTTTCTTTATGAATTAATTAGCAAAAATATAGCTTCGAAAATAAATCACATTTGCTATGAATTGACCAAATGCTCTGAGGAGATATGTGTGCTCGGGTTTTCTCTTGCTGTATTAAGGCAAAAAAAAAAAAATTAAGCTACTCTTCTTGTAATACGCTTAGAAGCGACTGTGCACAAATCAATATTCATAACCGCATAAATGTGTGATGCGATTGACACCAATTTTGATATACAGTACAACAGACATTTAAGTTACTTACAAAGATTGTCGCGCGATTTTTCATTTATAGACGTGGATCATTCGCAAGAGAGAAACAGTGAATACGACATATTATTACGTGTTTAAGATTATGAGTGAATTCAAGTTATGCTTCAAATTATATTCGAAAAGCAACACATTTCATAACGACATGGCGAACAAAATTAATTTTTTCGCAACATTTCTCGCGAAATAAACGCTTTAATTAAGTAGCTTATTAAGTTTCGTAATTCAGCTTTTTCCTCCTTCGCAAAATCTAAATATGCATTAAGAGTGAGGGTGTACAAAAAAAACGCAAATTACTTAACCGCTGCTGAAATTTCAAACAGATAAAAGTGTTAAACCAAAAAAATTTTCTCTGTTCACGGGCAACTTGTTGTCCTTTTCTTGAAGCGCGATAAAATTGATTTCAATTCGAAAATCTTTGCGATTTGCTGCGCGAAAAAAGAAAAAAGAAAAGAAAAATGTCCGCAAAACGAAAACTATTTGAAGTAAAAAGTTTCACATCGAGTGACGAACTTTGCGATGAAGAAGTTGAATACGATAAACAAGCGAAATAAACGCGCACAAGTTCTTCATCATCACATCACATTTGGCGAACATGATCGCGGTCGCTGCGGCAAAAATAGTGTCTAAACTCGATTTTTAATTTTCAACGATCAATTATTTCGGAAACGATTTATTTTTATCACATTGCTTAGTTCGAAAAAGTTTGTGCAAGAAAAAAAATGCTCAAAAATAAAGTTGTTTGAGACGAGAGAAGTGGAAGCTGAATTAAGCAGTCACTTTGCAGAGAGTTCGAGGTAAACGAGAAAATCGAGGAGACGCGATTTACCTTTGATCACTGCACCGAGTATCACGCTGTTGAAGTATGCGCGACAATATTTTCGCTTGAGTCGAAGCAAAAGAGAGAAAAACTTCACACACAAACAGTGTATACAAAATCGCGTTTAACAAAACAGAATCAGGAGGAGAGACATCCTACCCTTCTACACATCCTACTGTTTCTAGATTTAGAGGCGAGCTTTGTATGAGAGCAGCACCTACCATCTTCCAACCGCCGTCAATGTATCGATCACACATTTTCTTTCTCTCGTTTTGCTCTGCTCAATTCACTCTGCACTCGCAACTCATATTTTCACCTTGAAATGCAAAGAAAGGAAAAATCATACTTTCGCACAAAGCGAAGAAAATAGAAAGCGAACATTTTCAGACATAGCCCATTACACTCGCATCAATATCTTGTTCGTGAAACAATCAATCAATTTGCAATCAACTGCTGGCGCTTTATTTTTATCGCTTTCCACGCTGTTTCGAAAATATTTTCGCGTATTACTTTATATTCGTTATTGTTCGCAAAGCGATTTATTTATATGTAAAGAATGTGTACAACATATTTTAACAAATTCTCAGTATTTTTACTTGATTAGCATACTCAAGTGAGAAAAGTGAAGCTGATACTTCGAAGGCAATAGTTCTGCGCTTTTCCACCTCGAAAAGTTAGCAATGCTCAACAAGTTTCAAATTTGCATTGCAAATAAAAAATTTTCAATTGCTTCATTTCTAAAGAGGTTTTCCTATGCTTTGATTTCGATATGCTTTTTTGAAAAGAATTAACATTGTAATGCAACTAAATGCATCTTTTAACTTTACTTATATAATCGACAGCAACTATAGCAACGAAACTAAAATCTTTCACAAAACCAAAACAAAACATAGCCGCCGTCGATTAAAAATATTCTTTTGTCGATGCTTTAATGCAAAATGAATCTTCTCACTGAAAGCGGACGTATCAAGCAAGGAGATTACACGAGAGTGATATACACATGGATTAAGGATGGTAAGTGGCACCCCAGTAAGTGGTTAAACTCGAATACATACAAAAAAAAATGCTTTCATCGCTAGGTCAATATAAGGAGGCGATCGCTTTTCTTAATGAGCAACACGCGTCTAATCCATCTTCAAGAGCAGCATTATCACTGCTCGGCTACTGTTATTACTTCACTCAAGATTTTGCGAATGCCACTCAATGCTACGAGCAATTAGTTCAATTGTATCCGGACGTTGAGCATTACAAACTAAATTACGCTCAATGTCTGTATCAAAGTTGTATGTATGAAGAGGCGATGCGCGCCACGTTTCAATTTGAATCGAATTCAAATTACAAAACTCAAATTTTAAAACTTCAAGCGGCGATCAAATACGGAGAAGAAGATATGAGCGCTGCGAAAACTTTGGTCGAGCAAATTTCAAACGAAGACCCGGATAAGGAGGTTAACTTAGGTTGCATTTTATTCAAAGAGTCTCGTTTAGACGAGAGTTTGGCTAAATTCGTAAATGCGATTCAAATGCAAGGCTATAAGCCAGATCTCAGCTATAACATTGCATTGTGTTATTATCAATTGAAACAATATCCATCGGCGATGAAGCATATTGGAGATATAATTGAACGCGGCATTCGCGAACATCCGGAATTGAGCGTCGGCTTGACCACAGAAGGAATCGAAGTGAGGAGTGTCGGCAATACGATTACACTTCATGAAACAGCGCTCGTTGAAGCTTTCAATTTGAAGGCAGCAATAGAGTACCAATTGAAAAACTACGACGCGGCGAATGAAGCGTTGACAGATATGCCTCCACGAGCCGAAGAGGAACTCGACGCAGTCACATTACACAACCAAGCGTTGATTTCGATGGATAATGATCCTGCAGAAGGATTTGAGAAGTTACAATTTCTCATTCAACAAAACCCGTTCCCACCAGAAACGTTTGCCAACTTATTGCTTCTTTATTGCAAATACGAGTACTTCGATTTAGCAGCAGATGTAATGGCTGAAAACGCTCATTTCACTTATAAATATTTGACGCCGTATTTGTACGAATTTCTCGATGCGCTCATCACACAGCAAACCTCACCCGAAGATGCGTACCGTAAATTCGACGAAATGGCTACCAAACATTCGGATATACTGCGAAAATTGATGAAGCAAATGCAAGATGCTAAGCAAGCTCAAAATGATGATTCGGTGAAAAAGTACGCCAATGAATACGAAAATACTCTCGAATTGTACATTCCGATCTTGATGTCGCAAGCAAAAATCTACTGGGATTTGGAGTACTACGAACAGGTCGAGAAAGTTTTTCGCAAATCCGTCGAGTTTTGCAGCGATCACGACACATGGAAATTGAACGTAGCTCACGTCTTATTCATGCAGGTGAGCGCAGTTATCGATTATGTTCACTTCAAATCGAGCTTTTTTTATTTTCTTGCTCAATTTCAGGAAAACAAATTCAAAGAAGCCACAGGTTTTTACGAACCGCTGGTCAAGAAAAGTTACGAGAATATTCTCAACGTGAATGCAATGGTTTTGGCGAATCTTTGCGTCTCTTACATCATGACGGGACAAAACGAGGACGCGGAAGAATTGATGCGAAAGATCGAGAAAGAAGAAGAGCAGCTGGCATACTCGAGTCCAGATAAAAAAATTTATCACTTGTGCACAGTGAATTTAGTGATCGGTACATTGTACTGTTCGAAAGGAAATTACGAATTCGGAATTTCGCGTATAATTAAAAGTCTCGAGCCCTATAGCAAAAAGCTCGGAACCGACACTTGGTTTTATGCGAAACGCTGTTTTCTCGCATTGCTCGAGAATTTAGCCAAACAAATGATCGTCATTAGAGACAGCGTTCTCGACGAGTGTTTGCAATTTCTAGCACACTGCGAGGAATACGGCACCGAGGTTAAGGCTATCATCGAGCCACCATTAGAGCTCGAAACGCTGAATCCAGGCAAAAATACGGTTACCTATGAAGCGAGACTTCTTAAATCACTTCTCCTTCAAATAATGCAATAGAACGCTGCTTCACGCTCTTCACCTATACGCCTTATTCTTTTTTCCTTCATACGGAAAATAAATCGTAATCCAACAAAAAAGAGCGTCACTTCTAATCACGAACGACAGGGATGAAGTGTAATACCTATTCAACTTCTTTTTATTTGCAATAAATGTCAAGGCAACAAACTGAATGAAAATTTTCTCAAAATCTTTTTAGAAACTTTCAAAATGTTTTAGATTATAAAAGAGTTCTTAATCTAGCTGTTTAATTGGCTTGCTTTTTGTTTTGAAACAATTAATTAATTGACAATCTTCATTAGCTGAAGGGTGAACGAATTACTAATGACAAAATATTATCGCGTTGCATCAGACGCTCAAGCGTGTCAAACTGAAAATTTTCTTGTTTTGTATGATAAATTTTCTCTTAATTCAGAAAAAAATAAAAGAAATAAAGATAAGACGCTGATACTACAAAATTTAAATAATTGAGATTTTTCATTTTGTTCATTCTACGCAGAGTATTTCTAAAAATAATCGTTCTTTTTATCAGATTTGATTGAAAAACAATCTCTTCCTGAAATAAACACCCATTTCTCGAGGTTTGTCGAAAAAACAAAGGAATCCAACGTTTATTTCGAGAGAAATTGTATACTGTATTTTGTGGCATGCACATTAGCCATAACGCCACTCATATTAACAACAGTACCAAACGAACAGTCTAAATCGTAAATCTTCGTATTTTTCCTTTTTTCAAATGCAGGATGACCAATTCGGCTATCGCCAATTCGGTAGCAATACTTGTGCGTAAAAATATCGAGTATCTCACCGATATCCGCACAAATATTCACGCATTATTTTCTCTGTGTGTGTTTAACTTATTAATTTGTTTACTCTTCACGACATTTTATGTTTGCGCCTTTGTAAGTTTGTGTGTTTAAAGCATAAGATCATTTGTTGTTTTGAACACAAAAGTAAGTTGCAAAATCTTTTAATAATTTAATAATCTTTCTTTTTTAATTATGAAGTTTTAAAAAAAATTATTTTTCTTTATTAACAATTTTTTGAAATAATCTTACTCAATTTTACTATGCACTCATGTGAGGAAATTTTTTCAGAAAAGCTTTGCGCTAAAGTAAGTTTAGAGTAAAATGAAAGATTTGTTGGACACGAGTGTAAATTGTCTTTAAAGGATTCGAATCCAAAGTCTTTGTTGATTTATTACTTTTTTATTTTGCTTTTCAGTTAGACAACAGAATTGAGTTAATAGCTATGTAACAAACAAAACATTTTTTTTCTAAGAATGTCAATCTTAAAATTATTTCCACGGGAATTCTTGAGTCACCAAAATGGTAGCCAAAAATTTTGTTTAAATTGCTATTCGCCTTTTACTCCATACATTGGCGCACTAGTAGTAGCCTCACAATCAACTCATTACTACAAAATTGAGAAGGGATTTATTTTTATTTTTATTCGTCTTGGTAGATTACTTTTTAGTCTTTGTTAAAAAATAAAAATGCGAAACGATTGAACATTTTTTTTTATATCCAAAGACTCACCAAGTTTCTATTTTATAAAGTTTTTATAGTGAACTTCACACGTACTAAAAAAGTAAAAAGTGAAATTTTCTGCTCTCTATTAACAATAAATTTTTCTTTACTATCTGTGCTTGGCCATATTTTTTTTAGTATTTAAGTACACTCGTGACTATTGTAACGCGGCTGAAAGGCAACAAGCAGCGCGATTTTAACGCACAGAAACCTTTAACAGCGCTCATTTATTACTTGTTTGTATCGCAAGTATCTTTACTATTTTGAGAATTAAAAATAGATTTGAATTTTCTAGAAGCGTGAAAGTATAAACAAATGAAATAATAAGCAAGTACGACGCTACATTACTTTAATAGTCTATCTTTTACCATTTGTAATTTCAATTTTCAGCTAACAAAGAAATTCTTTGTCAAGTGAAAAAGTGTATTACTCTTGGCATAAACAAATTAAGTAATGGTAATAGTGAGCAAAATGAAAAATAAAGCTAAAATTTAAAATTTTTTTATCGAATTAGTCTTACAAGGAAACCATTCGAATGGTTTCAGAGCTTTTCTTACAAAAGTTTGCCATAACAAAAATTGAAATGCGGTATTAAAAGATCTAAAGTACTTTTTCAATCAAAGACACGAAAATCTTTCCATTGTTGCATGTCACATCTATTGAATGCTAAGAAAATAAGATTTTTGAGTCCCTCAGTGTATGCATATAAAGCTCGTGCGAAGTTTATAATTAATTTTATAAATAAATGATGAAAAATTTTGTTTTTAATGCTACTTGCAAACAACTTCACTGATTTCGATCAGATTTGACTTTTTTGACAGCTTTTTTTATGTTCTTCATATTGTTACATTGTCGAAATATCTTTTTTCCATAGACTTAATTATAAAGTTCGTAAGTGAACAAAACTTATCACGAGCGTTAGATGTATAAAAGCACTGAAAATCCTTTAACATCGCATTTGAATCTTTTTTTATAGCAAACTTTCATAAGAAAATCTCTGGAACTATTCGATTGGTTTTCTTGTTAAATTGAATTAAACGAAGCTGTATTCAAGCGAAATTCATCTATCATAAAGCGATATGATGAGCAATTACGTCAAATCGCAGAGCGATAGATAATTCATGACTTTTTTATGAGGCTCTGTGTAATCTATTTACTCTCTTAAAACATTCAGTTTAGAACTTTGTGCATCATTCGTTTGTAAGATAAGAAATCAAATTTAAGCTTCTAAATCATTAATTTGTTATTAAAAGAAAACTTTTGAATTTTTTATGAGAATCAAAATTTTTGTCAAAATTGTTCAGGAAGCAGATTAGTTTGGAAATAATTTATATTTAAAATACACTAATAATAAATCGATTAAATATTTAAAGTGAAGATAAAATATAATAAAGAAAGATTTTTAAAAAATTAAATAAAGTTGAAATCAAATTAATTTATCAAATTTTGTAAAGCTACTCATTTTTGTAATGATAGAATTTGTCTTAAGGCAAACACTTACTTACGCGACAGCTTAATGTAAAGTACTTCAAACGAGTGTACTTTGTGCTATTAGCACGAATAACGTGAATTTATTATTTTAAAAAATTTTAAAGACCATTCATTGTTTTTGAACGAATTTTTGCTTATTTTCTTGTTAAGAAATTCTTGAAGATAACAATTTGGAAACAAAGCAATTCTGAGTTACCCTTTTGTTTGAGGTTACGTCTTATAGACGCTCAGACTTGACAAGAGGTCCTCGAGTGAAAAATAAATCTCCAGGAGGTCCTAAAGTAAAAATTTTGAATCTCAACACGACGTGTACCTCTTTTTGGGTGGAATAATTTATTAGCAAAGTTTATAAAATTTAAAATGTGGTCAAGCACATAACTACAAAAGAAAATTTTATGCCGCGCTTCTTAGCTAATTATGCATTTGATTACAATTTTGTTTTTGAAATTTGATACTATGCGCAAACAACCGAATAAATTTTTATTGTGTTTGTAATCTATTAGCGATTTTTGAAGAACTAAATTACGATGGATAATCAAAATACTTGCTTAATAAATAAAAAATATTTTCGCTTTAATCAAATTACGCAAAGAACTATATTACGTTGAAAATAAGGATAGTACTATGGAAAGAAAAAAGTTTCATACATGTTAAGAGCATTTTTTCACTGTAAAGGAAAACCACTTTTAGGTGAAAAGTAGCATAGGATTAGGACTTGTAAGAGAAGGCTTAATAAGGCTACAAATAAAATTTTTTATTTTTGATTATGAATGAACGAAAAGATATGAACGAATATGATGAATTTTACTCATTTTATAGGTGATAAGTATACTTAAGCTGCTTAACTAGCTAATTGTAAGGAGGGAATTGTTTAGTTGCCATTGGCCAACCAATTTAGTATCTGTTCATTTCTTTCGAAACTGGCAAAAAGGCAATTTTCCTAATGCATTGCACTTTCAAACTGTCATTAATAGATAATCTATGCAAGTCGCATTCATATAAAACAAAGACAAAAATAAGCAAAAATATTCTCGTCGCAAACTGTTTGTTAATTGAATGAGCTTCCATGATAAAATTTACTTAGTGATTTTTAAAATTTCTTTACATAGATTGATTGAATTTTGCTAAAATTCACTTACATCATCTTTAATCTAAAACCAAAATAAAATCAAAAGAATTTTAATAAGCGATTAATTTTTTAAGGAATGGAGTTTTCATAAAATATTCTCTGCTGAAAAATAATTTTTTATCACTTTTCGGAATTTAATCTTGCATTAATTAATTGAAAATTTTCTGATTCCTATACTTCGCAAAACTTAAGCCTTGTCTATGGAATTATCCATTTAATATAATGTCTATTACACGTTGCGTTAGAACTAATATTGCGAAGTAAAAATCCATTAAGTTGTTTGCGCGTTGTCTTAATAAAAAATTCCCCATAGGTTTCAATACTAAAGTTTGCGAATGAATAAAGCTATGCATGTTTATTATGTGTACAGAGCAAACAGAAAGTTTTGGGAGGAATTATGCGCGAAATGACGTAACAAAAGCAAATTTAACGTGACGTTGTGCGCTGTATGACGTTTTTAAGCCCATCCCAGTCGAAACTTTCTGTTCACTCTGTACACATTTATTATTTGTGGATCTTTTCAATTGTAATTTAAAACTAAAATTTTGACAGAATTCTATGTGGAAAGTTCTGAAGCCATTTGAATTGTTATGCAATTTTTGTAAGCAAAATAGTTTGCATTTTAAAAATTTTGTAATCTGAATTTAAAATTTTTGACAACTCGGATCTTAGCGTCACTAGAATTGCGATTCGATTGGTGCGGAATTTTATGGTTAAAATAAGTTTATTATTTACATGTGGGACAAATGAAAAATGTGTTTGTCGCTAAAAGCACACAAATTAATAAGTTGTACAAACATGGAGCAATCAATGAGAATATTCGTGCGAGTGTCAGGGAGATAGAACGTAAAGAGATGGACACGGTTTTGCCGTGCTCTTAGAGAGCCAAGCGGCGAATAAAGTTACGAACATAAAAATATGAAGGCGGAAAGCCCCAAAGCACGATTGATTCGATTTAATCTTTAATAAGTATTCTCATTAACTTCACACATTAAGCTATTTCAAAGAATTTCTGTAGATAAAATCAAACGAAAGCGGCATTTATTGTATATAAAGAATCAACACAAATAATATTAATTTTGTCTCCAATGGAAACAAAAGAATTTTTAATTATTTGCGGAGTTTTTTTTAACACACGCTTTATTAATTTATGAAAGTGAAAATGCTTTGAACAACCAATTCTTTTTACGTTTATAGTGTTGGTCATCGAACAAACAGAATTTACAAAATGTTCAATATAAAAGTTTTTCATTAGTAAATGACGATCGTTTTGATATAAAAAAATATTTTGGTATTTAAAATATTTTGCGAAATGCTCTTATTCAAAAAAGTGATTTCTTACTTTCTGAACAGCCTGTACATTTGTTTCGCAATGACGATCACTTCTACCTTTACGAATTGATTTTACGTTACTGCTTTCAGTAAAATGAGTAAATCAACGTTTTTCGTTTTTTACGCAAGCATTGGTGGCCCCATTACTCTCTCAATCGTGAAAATCAAATGAAAGAGAGCTTCAATCAAAATACTATTCCTGCATTTCGTTTTAACAAGAAAATTTTCGAATTGAGCTGAATCTTTTAGTTTAATAAAGTTAAATAAGATACCCTAGTCGGGATAATGCTATCGATTCAAAATAAAATGTTTCGATAATGAAAAGTTAGCTTAACTGAAAAACAACTTTAACGAGACGCTTAATTCTTTGTGCTGCTTTGCAGTTAAGCTCTCTTTTCGATAAGCGAAACATTTTAGTATTTATAATCGGTATTACAATGTCTGTCAGAAAGTTACTTAGTACCTAATCCATGCATTCATTATTAAAATGAATAAGCTTTGAATGGAGAAAGATGAATAACCTTTTGACAGTCACTCTAGGTATTAAATTTGAAATGTTTACTTTATTTGCAATATTTTACTTTATGGTGCTCTTCACTCGAATACCACAACACGAAACCATTTCTTATAGCGAAACAAGAACATATTATGAATACATAAAAATGATTTAACAATCATAATATTTGAAGCAAGAAACAAAAATGAATGTTTCGATCAATGCTTTAGATTTAAGAGATGCCTTTGGAAGTTTAGATCATTCAACTCTCTTAGAAAAGTTAGCAAAAATTGGTTTTGGAACAAATTCTATACTATTACTCAAATCATATCTCAATAACAGATTTCAATATATTGAAGAATCAGACACAAAGTCGAAACTCGAGTGCATCAAAAAAGGAGTTCCACAAGGATCCATCCTCGGCCCTCTTCTATTTATTTTATACACTAATGACGTTAAAGATTTAAAAATTGAAGGAAGTACTATATCATTCGCAAATGACATGACAGTTATAACAACTAATAAAAATAAAGAAAATCTAATGAAAGTCATAAAAAAGAATTTGACAACGATAGATAACTACATCAGAAAAACCGGTTATCCTTAAATTACAATAAATGTCAAAATTTGTTCATAGGAATGGCAGAATCTGAAGAGATTGTATTAA
>NCKU01001676.1:0-23738 GCA_003675995.1 Dinothrombium tinctorium
TTGATACAGAATTATGGGACATCTTTCATAAGATAGAAGTTGAATAATACTTTCATTTAAAACAAACTGGGTGCGAATTGGTTGAGATTTAGGCCCGCAGTTGAAAAAAACAAAAAATTTCGCCATAGACTTAATGTTAAAGTTTGCACGCGAATAACTTGCTTCACGCGCAAAATTCGCACCTATGATGGGGGTAATTCTTAATACACTAATCGAGTTCTATCTGTATACCAAGTTTCATTGAAATCGGGAACGGGCACAAAAAATAGATTCCTTGTTAAGCATAAAGAATTCAGATAAACAGATAATCAAATGGCAGAGATTATGAAAAAATTGCAAATTTGAGGCCGTAAAATGAATTCCGTTTATTTCTTTAACAGTCAATTGTTTCCTTTGATTTGAACTCATTTTGAAAAAGTCGAACGTTTTTTAGTCAAATTTTAATTGAAAAATCTTAAATTTGATAATTTTTATCATTCTTTTTATATAAATATTTTCAAAACATTCGGAAGCGAGCATTGCTTGAAAGCCTACAGCAATGTTTTGTTGAATTAGCAGCACACTGTATCCAAAAAATCTTTTAGTTTACTTAAAACACGCTTCAAGACAACAAATTGAACGATTTTTTCTGGATATGAGTGTTCTATTAATTTGCTCATTATGTTTAAAATCTTTAACTCTATTGCTTTGTAGTATGCCAGTTTAAAGTAAGGTGAAAAGATTTTGTCGGTGACGAATGTACAGCCGTGGCCATGTATGTTGTCTAATTCATTAAAAATTCAAGTTTTGAGTAAGAAAGACAACATAGTGATATGACCATAAATTTAATTGTTACAATCTCTATGCATGGGTGAAATTATTGTCTTTCTTCTATACAAGCGCGTAGACACACCCATCATTAATAATTAATTGAAACGAATTGAAAAAGACAAAATAATTTAATTTTAAAATGAATTTGAGGAAGAATCTTTTTTATGCGCCTAGAGCGTAAAGATTCCCATGCTTTTAACAAATGACAACTTTACAAATTTACATTCAAAGTCTGTTTTTGTCGAAAATTAGCTGCTCACAGCCAAAAAGTAATCATGTAACAAAATGTGATGTATGCATGTATGTGATGTAACAAAATTTACAACTTTTGATAATTTATTTAACTATAGTAAATCGTCAACTTATAATGTTTTCATCGAGATTTGAAAGAAAAAATTAATTGCTAATTAATTTTAATAGTATTTTGAATATCGTCATTAAACGATAGCAAATTGAGCTTTTCAAGAAAATTATCTTTACAATTTTAAATTTAAGTATTCAATTTATTTCGCATTGATAGCTATCATTTCTTTATTGAAATGATGACAGAAAAAGAAAATTTTTGAAAAGAACAAACGTAATAATCGATTGGGCTAAAAGTCTCGCCGCAATAGTTTATAAAAATAAGCTACAAATTGCAATGCATTAAATAAAAGTACTGTTTAAATTGCTAACATTTTCAAGCTAAAGTAAAGTGATAAAAATTGGCTGCTTTTTTACGTTGCAATTGTATTTTTTTTGGAGAACCAAATGCTCTCATTTTTTACATCCCGAGCATTGCGCGCTTCAAAGTGTGAAGTTATCAATTTTGGCTGCTTTCTTCCACTGCTATTTGCTTGTATTCGAAATGCTCGTGTTTATAGATTGTAACGCTGCTTTAGATCAATTGGTGACAACGAAGACGGAGACGAAAGAGAGACTCGATTTAATGACGAATAAATTAAATAAAAATGTCAGCACATTGAATTGCGAGATTAAACGAATTTGTTTTGCGTTAGTTAAGATAAAGAATCGAGAATAAAAAATCAATTCAATTTCCTATGTGATCATTTTTCAAAGTTGAATATTATTTAAATGAAATTTTGAGTGAATTTTCATTAAAATTTAGCAGAATGTTTGCTGAAGTGTTATTTGCTCAAGTTAATTTAATTTTCAACGCTGTCATGTAAATGACAGAAGAGCTCATTTTCAAATATTTATCATTTATGAGCATAGCATTATAAAAATCTTGTTATGTTTTCGAATGAAATTCAACGAGATCATGCACAAATACAAAACGGATATTGATTTTTTCTATCGTTAAATTTTCAATTAAATTTTTTTATTGTCTGTATCAGAACAGTTATTTAGGCGACATTCGTTTAATCAGCTCGAGAGAGAGAGACAGCAAATGCATTTTGATTTACGCGTAATAAAAATAGAGACGAGCCGACGAGAAACCAAAATAAAGACTTTTCGTCGCCAAATTTTATTTATGTTTAAGATTTTGGTTAAAAACAATTTGATTTCTGCGAAAGCTAACTTCTCTCGAGCGATCACCATTAAAACGTCAATTTTATCACTACAATCGGCTAAATCAGCAAATCAGCGTAAAGATTTATTTAGAAAAAGCATTAATTCATCCGTGAACATTATTTCAATATTTTTTAGATGAATATGATTAGATTAAATAAGCTCGAATTAAATTTACAAAATACAAAATCGGAAAAATATTCTTAAAATTGCAGCTTAGATGAAAATTTTCTATTTATTTGAGTGAATATATTAAAACTAATTAGGTCGTATGAAATTTTATAATTTAATTTGTTAATTTTGAACACACCAGAAATATTCAAAAGAATAAATGCGTTCAATATTTCTACAGTTTGAGCAGCGCTTTTATTAAAAATTAATTGAGCAAAAAAATAGTGTTAAACAGAGAAACATATCGAGCATCATTATCTTCAGCACGTTCAAGTCTAATGACAAAAATTATTCTGTTTTTTAGCTTTTTTAACCATAACGTATTATTATTTCTCATAAGTTTCAGAGCAATGTGTCATGTATTAAACATTTACAGCGAGTAAAATGAAAAAAAAATCATCAATTGGAAATCAGCGTGGCTCGAAAAAGGGTCGCTGACTCTTATCGCTGTTAAATTCTTTTCACGAGATTTAAAGAGCGGAAAAACAAAAGTGACGATCAAAAGCTTCAAAATCAAAAACACAAAGTTCATGACGATAAACAAAAGTTTAGAGGTTACAGTAGAAGAAGAAAAAACAAATGTTAATGAGCTTAATTAATTCTTTGAAATTGTTTGAATATCGAACGATTTTATTTATTTGGATGAATTATGAATTAGAACGCTTTTAAAAACTTTTGCCTGCGACTATTTAAGCTTAATGAATTCTATCTTTTGTGCCTTAGAGCTATTCAACTTATTTCACATTCGTTTTTCTTTTCATCAAACATTATCACAGTCAAGAATTTCATCAAACGTTTTTTGTGTCTAATTTTTTTTTATGCTAATGAGAAAATATTTCTCTTTGTTAGCGATGTCTATTGTCATTTATTTCGGCGAAAAATTTCATTCAAAAACGTTTACTTTCCATTATCAGTGAAAAATATTATTAAAATAATTTTTTTCTTCATTTGTGATTTTCAAAAAAGAAGTCTAGATCCGAACAGAACAGAGTGAAAGTGAACAGAACGTTATCATGACATAATATAAATTTCAAATATGCGATTCGTTTTATTAATCTTAGAGAAAAGCTGTTGCTTTCAGTTGGATTTTTTCATCTTCATTTTATCACTATTCTTGTGTAAAAATTTAAAAGTTTCTTTGATGTTTGCAAAAAAAACTCGCTATTCGGAAAAAAAATTTGCATAAATTCGCGAAGTTTAGCTTAACTTTCAAGTTAGTTAAACGTAACAAGACAAAATTGTTTCAAATGATGTTATTTAGTTGGTTGTTTTCGAAGAGCATCCAATTTTTTAATATCATGTTAACATTAAAATTGAAAATTAATTTCGAAATTTGAAAAAAAATCATTTGTGCTTATATTAAAATAGAAATTTCAAAATGAAACAAAAGAAGTTTTTTTCTCGGCTATTTTCAAATTATAATCTGCGTTTATCGTTCATGAATGATTTCGAGTTTGCTAATGATCAATTAAATGAAGTTAAGCGATTATCTTTTTTGATCTCATTTGTAACTTCTTTAATCTGCGAAGACTTAATTATCCATTCATTGTGCCGATTTTATGCACAATCGACCGTTTAATTGTACCCTCATTGGATTTGCTTTAACATTAGCCTAAAATATGGCCAATGGCTTTGCGATTAGAATTAAATGACATATCAAGAACATTTCACAATTGCTGTGAGTATTTAGTGAATATAATTTTTTGAGAACAAAAGGAGGTTAAAATATCAAGAACATTCACGTCCACTAGGTTTTTCGTTTTATGTTAAAGTTTTAATGAAGATAATGCAAACAAAAAAGAAAGTAACGAACACATATGCACATGAATGCAAAAGACATGCTTGAAATTAAATTTTTCTCAATAATACAATTCATTAATAATTTTCTAAATAACTTTTTTAAGAATTAAATGAGATCAGAGATTTTTACTGAAATAAAAGGCCGGTGAAATAAAATGGAATTTTCAAAGTTGCTCTAATGACAAGATCAAACCAAAATCTTTCGATTTTTTGTAAAGTCGATAGAAATCGCTCAAGGTAAGAACATGTTTTTATTCTTCTCAAATGATCTTTCTTATAAATTCGAGTGCTACACAAGTGCGGAATCAGATCACGTTTTCGCTTTCGAATTGACTTGGAGATAAAACATTTTGAGAGATCGCTTAGTTTGTAATTACATCACGACGGCTTCTTTTGGATTAGTTCGTTGTTAACTTAATGTTATTTTAAATGTTTCGATTTTATCGCGAATATGGTGAAAAAAACGTTCAGATCAGAAAGAAACTTTGTAACCTTAAGGTGAACAAAAAGCTTTGAAGATAATCGCTTTCGAAGCGACGTTTGTTTTTGAAAAGATTTGAAGAACACTGAATAAAATCATCCATTAAAGGATTAATAAAAAAACTAAAGTACATAAAATCGAAAACATCGAAATTCGAGTTCGTGTTATTTATAAAATCTTTAAAAGCTGGATTTTAAAGATGAATTCATAATTTAAAACATTGCACAAGAAAATTAGTGCTGGCAAAACAAGAGAATGCAAATCGTGAAATTTAACAATTTTTCAAATTTTTATGATTTTACAAGTTCAGAATTGTTTTGATTTCCAGTATTATGCGAATGAGTTTCAGAAAATTATGGTGAAAAAGTAATTTGTCGACATAATTTAACACCGAATTTTGAAAATCTAAATTTAATCATAGATTAGTGGGCATTTAATTTACATTCATCGCACGATTTTGATTAATTTTCTGTTTTCACACTTTTAATTGCTCAATTTATTCGAATTTTGCTCCTAAAATTAGGAACTTTTAATGTTGCATGAAATTATGCTGTGGTATTTATATGTACCAATTCAACAAAGAAATTGTGACAGAAATCATTGAACTTTGTCAAACGCATCATCGCATTTGCGCTCAATTGTATTTAATTTAAGTGAAAAATGTTACAATGAATTTTTGTTTGAGACACTTGCTTTCAAATTAAATTCAATCCAGGAAAATAGAAAATGTATGCGGAATGTTGAATCTTCGCTAAAATTCACTTTACAGTTACAAATGAAATTTTTTGCTAATTTTATTATCCTTTCACAAAAAATTAATCTTATCATTCGCAAATTACATGCATAACAAACAAAGGACACACTTGTTCAATCAATAAAAAAAAACATAAGATGAAATTAAAGAAGTTATCGAATTACGTTTGAGTGCAAAGTTATAGCGGTCACCTCTTCGATTTGCACATGATACAGGGTGTCAAAGTTACGAAGTTATAAAAGTAAAAAATTCACTTTTACTATAAATTAAATGAATTTTTAAAAATTTTTACGCTAAAATATTTAAAAAGACTTTAAAGCATATGCTTGTGTCGAACTCGATTAGAGCGAAGCGACAAGTTGTGAATATTAAGTGTTACCAAATCTTTTAATTTCACGTAATTTCGCTACTTTGCTCTTCTACTTTTTTAATCATTTCTTAATGTTATCATTAAAAATATACTAACAAGGAAAGTGTCTTTCGTGCTAGATCTCGATTTAAATGAAACTTGAGATGCAAATAGAACTTCATGTTTATTAAGAAATGCCCCCTCATAAGTGAGAATTTTGTAAGTGAAAAAAGTTATTCGCGTGCAAACTTTAAGATTAAGTCAATGGCGAAAAGTTTGTTTTCGATTACGAGCTAAATCTCAACCGATCTGAACATGTAAATTTAATTTTTGTTCACATTAAGATCTAATGAATCAAATGTAAAACAAAATTAGTTCTTTGTGTTTATTTAATGATGAATAGAGATGTGATTTTTCGGTAGAATGTCGAATTATGTTTTAAATCGAGAATTAAATTAATGACGTCAAACAATGAAAAAAAGATCTTCAAGTTTTTAAATTTAAAAACAGTTAAAATGGACGGTGCAAAAATCGAAACAAATTCTTCTGACATTTCTCAAATGTCGCTTTGTTTTTTTCGAGAAAAAATATTTTGCTATTTTACAAATTTTTTGATTAATCGATTTTTCATATAGTTTATCGGGTAAAACGATTCAAATTTATTTCATTTTACATTTTTCTTTATAACTATTCACAAAAATCACTATCATCTGACTTTCTTTGCCAATTCTAAATCTTCGCAAATAAATCAAAGCCTATAAAAATTTGGAGCTTTTTCAAAAATCAGTCATAAGCTTACTAAAGAAAATATTAAATAAAATTATCTTGCAAGAGATTTGTTAGATCAACAAAATTCTATTTTAGATGTTTAATTTGATAAATTCCTATTCACTTACCGATTTTGCTTATTTTAACTGCCGATTTTCCGACCGAATTTGCATTTTTTAACCACCCAAAAATCACATCTCTAATGATGAATTTAACTTCTCAAATTAAAAATTTCATCAAACTTGCTCTTTCAATCTCAATTGAAACTTTTACTCCAGTGTAAACAACTTGATCGTTTTCAATTGAAAATACTTCGAAATCATGATGAAACTTGATCATTTAAACAATATTTTAAAGAGAACAGAGCATTCGCATTTAATGAGTTTAAGCCTCTTTTTGAAAGAACATAATACGTTCATAATTAGATTCTTAAACATAATACATTCGTTTAATACAAAAGTTTTAAATTTCAAAATATTCAAAAAGTATGTAATAACATTTATCGATCCAAAAATCCATTTTATGATCTCTAAAAATGCGCCATATTTTTAGTTTGATGAATGAAAATGTTTCGAAAAAGGGGTCGAGGTATAGGAAAAAGGTTCCATCAAAATTATTCGAAAAATACCTTCTCAGGGGTAATTTGATGCGTAAAGTTTATTTATGAAGATTTCAGACGCCTGAACATAACCTTTTTCGAGATGTAGACCAAAATCTAAAAATTCACAAATGTAATTTTTGGCATTATCTCGTTCAAATATTACTCCTATACTTCGACTGAAAAATTTTTAAGAAAAGTTTGTTACAAGCTTAACGTATTTTAAGAATATATTTGATTCATTTTATGAATTATTAATTTTGAACAATGAAGCTCTTTGCTGTTTGATACATGAACTTTTTACATTATACAGTAGTTCGATGCTTTGCTATTTTTCATATCATTATATGAGTTTTGAATTTATAATGAAATTATTATTCAAGTGTTTTATCATATTAGTAGTCTGAATATGATATGTACTAGAAAAATCGCTTTTAAGCCGTTTTACACTCAAAACAAATACAGCCAATATCTCATCTTTATGAACTCCTCGTTTTAATGAGCATTTTTCACACAAAAAGTGGTTCATAAAAAACGAGGTTCTACTGATAAAATAGTCATGTTTATAAATGATATTTCACTTAAAACAAACCCTAAATAATCAGTTGAGAAGCAAGAAAGCATTCATACGAACAAAATTTTTTGCCCCAGATTACTTATTAAGTTCGCACGAGAATAAATCTTTTCGAGCTCATTTCTTCGCACCTATGATTACAATAATGTAAGTGACACTTGATTTAGTTTCAATTTCTGTGCTAGCTAAAAATTGTTTGAAAGAGAACTAGTAGATTTTTTTCTTGACATGTTATATCCTTTTTTTTAGTAAAACCCAAGAGATGAGTAAAAGCATCATTAAACTAATAATTTTCGCTCTACTTATTTTATTACTTTAGCTTTCTTCGATCTTGAAGTTTTTTTTTAAAAATTCTATTTTCCGCAAAATTCTTTACTTTGAAAGGAGAGAAAAAGAGATTTAAATTTCGCTACTGCAAAACTTATTCATCCATTGGAATTTATTCAATTGAATTTCGCTTATGAAATTTTCACGATGTCAAAAAATCAAAATAGATTTACGAAAAGTTAAAGCGCAACTATTTCGGTGTTTTTCGCCAACGTCATAACTCATAAGCTTGAAAGCGTGTCCTTTTTTTGAGCGCATCGAAAATTGAATTCGACTCAAATTTCATTCAATGCTCAAAATTTTTGTCCCTCTCGAAAAGCTTTCAAGCGTTACTATGCAATTTAATACACGAGAATCGATTCTCGCACACATTTTGTCCACTTTTAGAGTTTATATCTGTCTACACCACATATGTATGGATGTTGCAATGTGTATGCAGTGAGTATACTTCGTGCGAAACTGTGAGCGAAAAGGAGTTTGAGACATTTTTCGACACGATGCATAAATGCTTTTGTGAGCGTGAAACGAAAAGCTCACTAGGAGATTACACTTCTTTGTCGGCTACAGTCGATTCAAACAAAAACGTGATCGTATTCAATCAAAAAGTCTTATTACACTCGATCACTTTTTTGCTCCAATGCTTGTATGAGCAAAGTCAATGTGGAAAAGGCAGAGAGTGAGAGAGAGAAAGAGAGAGAGTGAGAACTAGCGGTCAAAATTTGTTCACGCTACGACCAATTTCAATAAGAAAACCGAAATCTGGCAGAAGCAGTAATTACGAATACGTCGTGTTTTGCGAGCGAGAAGCTAGAACACAAAAATTTCATTGCTTTTGATCGATGCTCTCGCTATGCTTTCATTTTTATTTATTCTCGACAGCGATTCATTTAACTTTCAATGAATTTCTGAATGCATATATATACAAACTACATAGAAAAAAATTTAATTACGAATGAATGAAACGAAATGAGTGAATGCATTCAAAATTATAATATAGAAATGCCTAAGCAGAATAAAATAAAAAACTTTTAATTTACTGCAACTAGAAAATTATAATTACGTCCTATTCGCAATAGATATGCCTTAATTGCAAAAGGTTTAATTAATTTTTTGTTTCTATTCTCTCGCTTCCACTGTAATTTAAACCAATTTCCTGTTTCCTTTCGCTTGTTCTCTGCTTGTAGTTTGCATTCAAGACTCTATTTCAATCGGTTTTTGTTTGAAAAAAAATGGACAGCGAGTGAATAGAAGAAAACAGTGGCAGTGATGAGGAAGAAGAAAATGAAGACGAAGAACAGAGAGAGAGAGTAACTGAGATCGAAAGCATCGATATTTATCTCGCTGGGTTAGAAATTTGAGCGACGCGTGAAAATTTTTTTGCTTCTTTTGTTACTATCAAACGCTTTGCACAATAGAAACACCATTGTCACCGCGTGTTTACTGATTGCGCCTCATTAAATCTTTGTTCGACGAAACTATACACACACATACACGAAACAGCTATGCCACTACTATATACGGTCATTCATTTATTTTGATGTGTGTTTCGTGTGGAACGAAGAAGAATAAAAGCAAGAAAAATTCTGCTCATTAATCAAGATTGACAAGCCCTGTTTTAAAATGTAAAAATTAAAATTTTATGAAGCTTTTCTTTTTTGAAATTCAAAATGTTATCATAACGCAAAATTCAAACAGAGTTGATTAACATTTTTACAAATTAAAGCTAATATTTGAACAAACTTTTTAAGTGAATTTTACATATTTTAAAAGTTATTTTTGTGCTTTTTCACAAGCAACTAACATCATTGATTGATGTTTTAATTTTTAAAAAAGTTTTAAATTTCATCGATAGCAATTTTTTTCTTTCGAATACAAAAAAAAAAATCAAAACTAATTTTAGATTTCTGCATCCATTTCATAAGTAAACTTTCAAACTTTTGAAAAGAGTTTACAAATACTTTCACATTGTTGATACTTTATAGATTGAAAGAAGCGGGTACTTCAACGATTTCTATTTTGTTTGTCGAGTTCTTGTTAGCCTGACTTTAAATTGCACAGATTTTATTCATTTCAACATGATAATCCTTATAGAAAAATAAGTTCGGCGCTCTTCTTGCGATTTTTTTTAAGAACATTTTTTATCATCAAAATTTTATTTTATTTTTTTAAATTCGCCAAATCTGCGTAAACTATTTCAGCCCTGAAGCGCTTTTCGATTTGTCAAGTCAATGTTCAAATGAAAAAACGTTGTTCCATTGTAAAAATTGCTCAAAATTTTTCCTATTGAAAATTCCATGTTATTTTGTTCTCTTTGTTTTGATTGTTGTCACTTTAAGAGCAATTGTTCAACGTTGATTCCTAACTATAATTGATCGATTTTCTTTTATTTGTTCAGCAAAAAAACTTTTCTTCACAATTGACATAGACAAACTTGCTGAAAATAGTGTTCACATGAAGGTAGCTTTTCCATTAAGCTTAATGTTAATCTTTTTTGAGAAAATCGCTTCAGATTACTTAACAAAAAGTGAAAATGAATAAAATCAATCATTTCAACCGTGCGAACAAGAGCTTCCGAAGTTTTTTGCCTTTCATGAGAAAAAAAAACAACAAAAACAGTCACTCAATTATCGATGATATGAGTTTATTGCTATCATTTGGCAAATTGCATTCTTTTGTGATCACTTTATCACATCCGTTCTTAATTGAGAAAATTGATTAAATGGTAGTAAATTTATGTCGTTTCAGCTCCAATTTTTCCTCGATTTCATTTGCCTTTTTTAGTTTGTGAAATTTGATTTAACAAAGAAATTGCTATCTATTCAAGCTTCGGTGAACTTTACAGATGTTGTTTCTCGCATACGCACTTATATTAAAGCCAGCAATTCGCGCCGGATAGAAAAAAAAATGACTTACCATTTTGCTCGGTAATAATGGTAATAACAGTAATTTAATAAGAAATTTCTTTGATGAGTTAAGTTAAATAAGGGAAATAATTTTTAAGTTGAGGAAGCGCATTACCAGCTAAACGAAGAATTTCTATAAAAAAAAAATCACAGGCACGTGAGAAAATTAACATTTTTACTTATGCTAATGTTAAATTTTTTATTTTTGTTTTAGTATTTGTAACATTAAGAACTTTCTTTTATTATTCTTCTCACATTTTTAATTTATTCACTTAATCACTGGTCTCAATTACCTCTGACAAAGAAAGATTAATGCTCAAACTTATTACTTTGCTCAAGACGATCAATTAATTATTAAGATAATTTTTAATGTTATAAATGAGCATAATAATATAAAAAGTAAAGAAGCTGTAGTTCATTCAAGACGCTTTATTCTCTGCTTTTTTCATTTAATTTTTTACTTTTGTAGTTAATACTCATTTTGATATCTTTTTTACGTAAATTGCTTTGAATTTGTCATAATTTTTTTAAGCTGTAAAAATCCTTAAGCACATTTGCATATTCAATTTAACAAAATAAAAAAGTTCATTGGAAAGCGATTTAAATTCAATTCAAAGTTTTCTCAATTGAAAAATATATTTTCAAGAAATTAAACTTTTTCGGCTTAAGCTTTATGAAGTTTTATGACAATCGCCAGCATTTATCGTTTGCTTTTATCCGCGAATAGATTTTTTAGAATACAAAAATTTAAGTACTACCCTTAAAGCGGAAGTTATTTGTCAATTTTTTTTCGTCTGTACGTCTTATAAACATTGTGAGAAAAGAGTTTCATTGCTATATTACAGTAATTGTATTTACAATTTTAAAACCATTTTATTTAAATACATCGGTCATTGTCTTAAAAAAAGTCTCCAAAGGGTTTGTATGAAAATTTTTTATTCTGGCACAAACATTAATTCAAAATGCACATATCACACGCCTTCTCATTAACTTTTTCATCAACTGAACAATGTTCATGAAATGTGCATGGTAGGTAAAAAAGGTCGAAAGTGAGCACGCTAAGTAGAAATAAAGCAGACGCATTGTGACAGTTCGTCGTCGCAATATTCGCTTTTGAAATTCATTTTTCTTTTGCTATCATTTTAAATTGCATTTATGTAAAGCGTTGTATTTTGACTCGTTCTTATCGCGACGAATATTCTGATGTATTGTCATGTATGTGTGTGTAGAACATTTCGTCGCTGAATATTGCATTGAAAAATCGATATAAGTGAGGAAATGAATGCTTTCGGCGACATGGTCGCTAATAATGGCAGCGGATAATGTGATATATCTGTGTTTGCGTTCAAAACAAGAGGCTGAAAAGAAAGAATGAGAGAGAGAGAGAGAGCGAGCGAGCGAAAGAGAGCAAGAAAGCAAAAAAAGTTTTATGGTAACAAATTATGAGCGAGTGAAATTAGTTTTCGTCAACAATCATATTTCATCCGCATTTTATTATCTAGACAAAATGCTCACTTGTATTTTGCTTTATTTCGTCTCACTATCATTTATTCATGAATTGAAGAAACAAATGAAAATACGCAGTTTTAGGTTTGAACGCAGCTTGAGGATGTAAAATATTGTGCATTACTCTCTCTAAATTTTCTCATTATTCTAATGCTTTTAAATGATTCAGAGAATTACAATTAAAAAGTGATTTTTGCTTTTGCTTCCGCATTCGACAATAAATCTTTTTCAAATGTTTTTCATCTTTCCTCTCTCTCTCTCTCTCTCTCTATTCATATATTTTGATATGAAAGCAAAACATATTTAAGTGCACGAAGAGTGAGTGGGAAAAGCTCGACGAGGAAACATTAATAATCAGTTGCAGAATTTATGTAATATTTAATCTCTACACTCACTTTCACTAAGTTTTGGTGAGAAAAGATTAGTTTTCAGTTGTTTTACAACCTAAAAAAATTTCAAAAAATCATTCGCTTTTTTAAGCTTTTCGAGTCGAAAAACTATTTAAATTATCGCTTTGCGAAAACTAGCGAGGAAAAAAAACACAAATTGAGAATCGATTCGATGTCTACACACTTTTCTTCTATAAAACATTAAACCGTAATTAATCACAGAGCTTAGAATTGCGTTTAAAATGTAATCTCGAAATTTAAACGCACTTTATCTGAGCTTTCATTCATTTCTTTCTTTTTTCGGCTGATTTTCTCGTCTCAAAGAAGAAGAAAAATAGGGCCAAAAAAAAGTGAGAGACGATAACTTGTAAAATCAATCACTTTGAAAAAAAACGCGATTTATCTTTTTACAGAGAAGAGAAAAAGAGAGGAACCATTTTACTCTAATTTACATTTTTAACATCAAACTGTTGTTTATTTAAAATTCAACTTTTGTTCATACAAATTGAGCAAAAAGTTTTTTTTCTTTGCTAAAAATTGAATTCAAAGCGAAAGTTAGTGAAGTCGAAAAGATGCTAAATTATAATTAATTCTCTCTATCTTTATTCTTCTCTCTTTTCTTTCTTTGTAATTAAAGCTTAATTGACATCGAGTTTAATTTAAAACGATAACTGACATTTCTCATTTGCAATTAGATTGTATCACATTTTTTTTGAAGAGAAACAAAATCGAGTCGATCGATACGAGAGTAAAGTTTCACGAATCTCCATTTATACTCAAATTAATTGTAAAATTATTTAGTTGCGTGTGATAAACAAAAATTTTAAAAACCATCAACTCACCTTAAGTTGAATTAAAATTTGTGTGAGATTAACAATTTACCAACAGTGAAAACTCGTTTATTTTCACAATGGCAACTATGAAAGTTTCATATCGAATGCAAGTTAAACACTAATCTGGCGATAAAGCAAATAAACAAAATTGCGTTTTCTTCAATATTTGTCAGCATCGAGCTTTGGGCAGTTCTCTTAGCAACAAAGTTTTTTTCTTTTTAATCTCACTTTGATCGATGAACAACATTTATGAATGCAATCGTGTCGAATTCAAAATTGTCCTTTTGTACTTTTTTGAATTTTAATTTATTTCTGATGTAGTTTTTCGCGCTTTTTTTCTTTACAGAAAAATTTTTAAAACATAAAAAGTTAATCAATGATTTGAATTTAAAAAAAACCAAAGGAAAAAATTTTACACAAAATAATTGCCGAAAAACATTAATTTAAAAAATGTTGACAAAACAAAACAAAAACGATGATACATAAAGTTTTATTTTAGATTCGAGAAAATCTTTTTTTACTTCTTCTTCTTCTTCTTCTTCGCTTTCTTGCTTGATAAGCTCGAAAAATGTAATAAAATGAGCGAGAGCAATTAAAAATGAAAAGCGAAAGCATTCGCAGATGCAAGATTTCCTCGATTTTTTAATTTTATTTTATTAATATGCAAATGCGAATGAAATTTCGTTTTCCATTTCAATCGAATGCGAGCGAGAAAGATAGTCTTGATCGTATTTATCAAATTGATTGCATCTAGCTTAATTCCAGTTTTATAAAAAATTTTGTACCCACCAAATTGCGGTTTTAATCCCGTTTAAACGAAAACTAATGCGAATAAAATCGAAAATATTTTTAAATTCCTAAACCCATAAGAGTTTGAATATTTTTTAGCTCCTTCTTCCTTCTAAAATTTTAAATTTTTTATATCAAATAAAACCTTTTTCTTGAGTAAAAAAAAAATTTATAAACCCCGTAAATTATTGATTATTTCCAGCTCATTTCATTTTTTTAATTCATACATCGAGAGCTTAACTTTCTTGAGAGCGAAGATCGAAAGTAAGAACGAAAAAGATTTTCTTACCACACGCAAATTCGTTCAATGATCTTGATCATAAATTAATTGATTAGTTATAAATGTAAGTGTATGTGTATGTGTACGTGTGTATTAGCTGCCACATACGACTAGTAAGTAGTAAAACTGCTGCTGCTGGTTGTTCATACTTCTTTCATTTCTTTTTCTGCTGCTGATGATGCTTATGGTATGAATATTTGATTTTCTCATCACTGATAATTAAGAAAATTAAAAAAGACGAATTTTCTTGGCACTCTCTTATTGTTTTTTTTTTAATTTTCACATATTTTTTTTGGAGATGCTTTTGAGTTGTGGTGAGATTTTTGAAGATCAATAAGAGACAGAAAAGTACCAAAAACAAAAATTTTTTAAATTTCAAATTATTATTATTTAAAAACTTATTTGAATGTATGCGAATGCGATCAGTGTGAGAATGAAGTGCAGGCAAATGGAGTAGAATGAAGACCAGATACTGCGAAATACCATTTTACCACTTGTAAACAATGGTAAAGGCATTTGATTAGTTGGCAGTTGATTTATGTTTGAGAATGATTTCGAGTTTGTGTCCGACACATAACTTGATTCATTTTCACCAAATTCGTTCGTAATTGTGGCTGCTTTTGAAACAAAAGAAACAAAATAAAAATTGGATTATCAGCAAAAGGATGGAGAAGAGCGAGAGTGAGAGTGAGAGAGAAATCGATAGATTGATCTTCATTTTTTAGTGCAAGTGTGAGGTTCCAAAAAATAATGATAATTAAGATCAATGGAAGCTTAGCAAGCATCCTTTTGTTCAGCGTGTTTTATGTGGCTGAACACTTAAACGCCTGTTTCCGTACCTTTAAAAGAAGAGAGCGAAAAGTTTGAAACAGAATCGACTTTTAGAAACGCAGTCATTTCTACTTCGAACACTTTGTTCGGATCAGTCGGCATTTCGTATGGAATCGATCGTCGTTTGCGGCCAAAGCCCAATTGATTATTGCCACATTGAACCTGTAGGCGAAATATTCGGTGTTTAATTGAGTACAAACTGTAGACACGCGATGCTGCAGAGATTCTGTGATTCGCGGTCAAAAAGCAATTTACGTCTTGATATGTTGTGTTATTACTTTTTTACTTTTATTGCACTTCTCGTATTGTAATTAAGCGTAGAATTAAAGCAGCGACTACCATCTTAAGAGTGCACTTCAATCAGTCGATGTAAATGAAGTGACTTGAATTGGGTAACATAAAAGTTAATAAGAACATACCCCTTGACACTCGTTGAGACAAACGTTCACGGTTCCAACGAACAGTACAAAGTTCGATTCTGGAAATTTAAACGCACGAAATTTTGCCGTAACCGAATTTCCGCCGTCGTATGTTTCGAAATTGGAAAAGATGTATGGATCAATGGAGCATCTAAATTGAATGCGAAGATATAATCACATATATTACACATGAAGAGAGAGACGCATTTGCGAGCGTATATAACACTTACCCATTCAAAACGATCACTTCTTCTTGTTTACTCGACGTATTGTCGGTCACTTTCAGAAATGTGGCCAATAATCCGTACACTTTAGCGCTCTCTTCATCCAAATAAATAATCATCTCGAGTGGCGTGCCCGGGTGCACGTTTAACGCCGTGTCCACAAAGCGACCGTTTTGTTTAACGGCGATATTCAAGTACGGAATCGGCGCTCTTTCGGTCACATTTCCACTGTAGTCGATCAGTTCCCTGCGAGAAGATGAAAGCGATATAAAGCGAAAAATAAGAAGAAAAATAAGGAAATCGAGATCAAATGATGAGAAAAGTTTTTGCTTCTATTTTCATCGAAAACGTGCTTTTTCACTCATACGCTATCATTGATCGCTAGAAAATTTTTCGGTAACGTTCTAACATTTGACCCTGTGTTAGAGAAAACATCATCTCATCGCTTGTAGTTTTGAAAGCTGTCTACAAATTTTTCTTCTTCGTCTTATGGAAAAAAAAACTTTAGAAAATGATTCGCCATTTTTCTTAATTGTAAAAAGTGATTTCTCGCTTCGAAATGAAAACACTCTTACAGAAAAGGCAGCAAAATAATTTTTCTCATTAAATTTAATTGGATACGCTTAGTATTTTGAGAATATTTTTTTTTGCAATGAAAATCGATAAAAGAGCGAAGAAAGTGAAGCGCGTTAAAAACTTTCGTCTTTAGAATTTTGAAATCAAACTTCGTTTTTGAAAGCGAAGTAAGCGATTCATTATTTTAAAAGGCTGAAGAAAAAAAAACACACAAACGAATGAAATTTTCAGTTCATGCTAGAAAATTAAATTAGTCATTCATTTCTGATGACGAGTACTACTGCTCAGCAATTTTTCCAATTCAGATCATTGCTTCCTTCCTCTCGCTTTTCAGCGGTTCCTTCTTTCTCTCTAAAGGTTTACTTTTTTATCGCTGTCATTTTGCATTTTCAACTAAATTTTGAACATATTTCGAAAGCAAATAGCATCAGAATTTATATATTTCAAGGCACATACAGAATTATAATTTGCGTTTAAAGCAAATTCAAACTTTGATAAGAAGCATAAATTTTTTTTTGTTCTTCTTGTAAATATTTATTTATTGAATATGTTTTGAATGGCAACGATGGTAATGTCGATTGAGCTTTTAAAGCGATAGTTTTTGCAAAAGAATATGAAACAAAATAAGAAAATTTGTTATTTATTTGCTTCATAATACTCGTTATTCGCTGCTTGAATACTAAGCTTATTATATGAAAAATGAAGTTAAGAACTTACAATTTTGAAAATTAGCTTTGCGTTTATTCTCTTTCACAGTTCTTTCACAAGAATAATAAAATCAGAACATTAGTTTAGAAAGTTATTTCCTTCGAATGATAAATTTTACAAAAGAGATTCGATAAAGTTAAATAATCCATTAAATAATTTATCATTTCTCGAAAGTTTTCGATTAAAAACAGTACCAAACAGTGAATTTCATACCCGAGTGTGTTTATTCAAAACTATCAATTAACTTGTGATTAAGGTCAGCTAAACAAAGCGCGCGCACCACACATTTTCTAAAAGCAGATAATTTCAAAATCAATACATCATAGCGAAATGCTTTGTTTTCAATTAAACTTAATTGCACTCGAATTGATCAAAAGAAACAAAGTCAGAGTATATATCAAATTGCATTTTCCTTTTTGTATTGTGCATTGCTTTATACTTCGCTTTACTTAGTCGCTTTTGTTGTTTTGTGCGCGCCACTTAAATACAACAGCGAGATATTCTTTTCTTTAAAAAGTTTTCTTTTATTTCTCGATTCGAAAAGCAAGTACAACGTTTTCGGCCAGACGATAAGAGGTGAATTAATGCTTTTTGATTGGTTCGGTTGAGTAAACATGAAAAGTAAACGCCAGATAGAAAAGAGTGAGGAAGAGAGCGAGCGAAGGAGAAAGAAAGAAAGCCAACTTACTCGATTGATTCGGTGAAATTCTCGGGTAGAGACCATTCGTTAGAAACTTGCCGCTTAGACCGAAGTAAAAAATCGTTCGAAATAACACAATTGACCAGAAAAACTTCTTTACTGCCAATCTTTGGATTCTCGACCATAATTCGGTGGTAGAACACTTTTGTATCCTGTTAAGCGAAATTGAGAACTTTTAGAATTGAATTTTTTCTCTTGCCAAACTGTGAAAATGAACTAACTAGATTAGATCGTTTCAACGTTTTACTAATGATACACACCATTTAACTGCTTTTTTAGCACAAAAATTAATCGCAACTCGTAAATTTCGAGCGTGCAAAAGTGAATTCGAATTCGAGTTTTAAACGAGATCATTAGTGAAGAGTAAATCAACGAAGACGCTCTACGCGCTTTTGAGTATTTCTTCTTTTAAACGTAAAAATTCAATCGTTTAATTAAATTGCGTGGATAATTCAAAAAAAAAAATTGTTCTTAATGAATGTTTGGAGTAATTAATCACCTGCTTGCGACATTTGTAATTAACTTGTTTTGGCTTTTTTCACTCACTCTTCTCTTCTCACATTGTTAATTGAGCTTTTCAATGTTTAGAAGCTGATTAATTAAAGTAATTCACTTTTCGTTTGAAAAAAAAAACTTTTTATGAAAGTAACCATTAAACTGTGAAAGCTTTTTTTCTATCTAAGCGGATTAACTTTTTTTTTTGTAACTGTGAAACAAACTTTTTTTTCCAACGTAAAGAAACTGACAAAAGAGCTAGCGAACAAGAGAGAGAGCGAGAGGAAAGAAAAACATTTTCAGACTCTTGGTCAATAAAATGGACTCAATTTCTAGCGTTTTATTGAAGGCAATAAAATTTTTGAAAAGTGCAAAGAAAATAGTTTCCAATCGTAAAAAAAAGAAGGTAATTCATTGTGTGAAAAGAAAGTGTATACGACATTCGAGACAAAAATAATGCGCCAAAATAGAGAAAGCAGTGTGTATACGTATATATATTACACGATTGTCGAGATTGATATCGTTTCTATTGAGGAATGCTTTTTCAATTTTTTTTTCTATACTCGAATTCAATTTGTCACGCTTTTCGAATAGCGAGCTTATTGTTTGCTTTTGTTGTTGTTGTTGTTGTTGTTTTTTATGACTACTTTTTAGTTTAAATTTATTCAAATGTTCTGTGAACGATTGCTTTTCACAACAATTTTCACAATTTTTTTCTTTTTTCATTACGTTGAATATCGTAGCGAAATTTTTGTTTTACACACACTTTCTAAAATGTTTGTGCAATCGATTGTTTTAAAAAGAAAAAGTTCTGAAAACAATGCGGAAATTGTTGTTATTTTTCGCACAAAAACAAAAAGCAACTTTCAATCGTTTCTTGAAGAGATATAACATTATGTATAAAGTGAAAAAGAAAATTTAAATTTTTGACTAAGTTAAAATGACGATAAAATCGATTCTAGTAAGGGAAAGCGAAGAGGAAAAGAGAATTTAGCGAATAAATGTTTTGATTTTAAAATTTAATTCGTTTCGCTTTTTTTTTGCTAATTATTTATTTACACAAACATGAAATTTAAAAAATTCTCATATTATTCATCTTTTTATGATGACTTTCTAGAATTCATTAAAAATTTATCCTTTTTTTTCACTTATTAAAAAACGATATGAAGATTGCATTTTAAGCAATAATAACAAAAGCAAATTTTATTTTCATTTCTCATCGCTTCCGCTTTACCGTAAATCAGCTTGTTAATAACAAAATTATTTTTTTTTGTCCATTCGTTGGTTCCTCGAACTCGAAAGGGAGTCGAACTCTCTTATTGTTAATTTTCTTTTTTTTGCCTGCCTGATTCGAAGTTAATTTTTATTTAAGTGAATTTATAGTCGTAGAAATAATTTGTTTTTGGAGTTATAATTACATAATTAAGTCGCTTCATCAAGAAAGTAAATATAAAGTTTTCGCTTCTCGTTGAAAATGAATTCAAACGCTTTTGAATATTGTTGTTGTTGTGTTTAGATTCATTATACACCATCCGAAAAATTAAAGTGAAGAGTGAGAAAAAAAGCTAACCTTTGGCCTGGTACATACGTGCGATAGCACACAATAGAAACGATAGACGAAATTAACTTTACTCCGAATGGTACCATTTTTGATAATGAATTTTACTACATCATTTTCACTGACCTCAAAGGTTTCTTTTCTAACGTTTCGTGTTTATATCATTAAATCAAAAGTTTTTTAAAAACATTTTTAAAAAGGTCATCTCATGGATAAAGCTTTACACTTTTAAAGCATTCAAAATATTTTTTTTTAAGTAATTGAGTCTTGAATTTTTACAAAAAAATTAACTCATTAAGAAAAGTGCAAGAAAGCATCTCCGTTCATTTATTTACTTGTAACCTTAAGATAAAAAGCGATAAGGTTAATCGTCGACTCAAGTAAAATTTCAAAGTCTCTGCGTGATTTTGAAATTTGACTATGTTCCATTCACGAAATTTAAATTAAACTCAAATAAACGATCTTGTTTAAACTTATTTTCAAAGTAATGTTAATCGTTAATTTTTTTTTTAAATATAATTTTAACTGTTTAATTTTCAAAATCTAATCTTTTTACTCACAGAGTTGAAGAGTTATTTTGCATAAATCGACGTTATAACCTGATTCTAGCTTGATAAATGCGACGATAATTTAATTTTAGTGGAAGTAAGAAAAGAAAACAAAAACTAGCTAGCTGCTCGAATTATGCTTGTTATTCCAAACAAATAATCTTGCTTCGCAAAAAATTTTATTTCTTTCTTTCATTCTTATTTTTCATTCGTAAAAACTTTGCTCGAAAATTGAGCGAAAACAGTTTCACCGTTAAAATTTAATTTAAAATCACAAAAGTAAACATTAATTTTTGGAAAATTTGAATTTAAAATTTGAAAAAAGAGACTAGAAAAAGAAGAACAAGAAGAAGAAGAGGAAAGCTTCGCTGCGAAAGTTAACTATTCGGACAGAGTGATGCTTTTTTATTTAAAGTGCTAGAAGAGTTAATACATCAAAAAACTTTTTTCTACTCAAGAAAGTTTGTATTTACATCTATCATTCATCACTTGTGTTTCATAAATATGCGCGAAGTGTAGAAGCTTTTTGCTGTAATGGTTTTTCATATAAAAAAAATTTGTTGAAAAAAAATAAGGAAGAGCCATAAAACATTTTCCGTGTTTGAGCTTGAAGAAGAAGAAGAAGAAGAAGAAAGAAGAGAGAAGAAAAAGTTTGTCCTTTCGCTTCTTTCTTTTTTTAATAATAAATTTATGAATAAAATAAATCAAGTAAATTAAAACTCAAGCGTATAGCGAGCATAGAAGAGAATGGAATCCAATAATAATTTCGAGAGCGCGCGCTTTTCTCCGCACACTTCCATTCATCTTTCCGTGCGTTGTTTGCGTGTGTGGTATTTTCGTTAATTGAAGTGTGTCCTATTGAACAAGTTGAGTGAATGATTGCTTTTGAACGTGTTCAATACCGTGTGTTTAAGCTTTAGGTACCAAATTTACTGATCACTAGCGATTGTTGGCCGCCGTTGCATTCGCTTCACTTCTCGACTGCTGAACTTTTTCAAATTCACGATTTGATTCAATTCAATTTCGAGAAATGATTACCCATTGTGAACGAGCGAGAAGAAGAAGAAAAGAACTTGAACGCTGTTTTATGCACTTGAAAGTTTGATGCCGATAATTTCTAATTTTTTTTTTTGTGTTCTTTTGTTAGAACTGTACATTAAACAACGCCTCGCAAATAATTTAACAAAAAGAGAAAATATGGTTTGAGAAAGAGAAAAAGCGCGCCGTTATCTTTAATGGAAGTGTATGCTGGTTATTATCAGTGTGATTACTATTTTTACTTTTGTGTTAAAGTAAATTTACTCACGATTAAGCAAAAGAAGTTCACACGAAGAAACTTGAGTAGAGCACATACACACACGAACAAAGCGAATTATTTACTCACCGTCAATTTATTTTGAATCTTTGTTGTTCCGCAAACATAGAAGTTCTCGTCGATCGGTAATGTGAAAATCAATTTACCAGGCGTTTTGTTTGGTTGACACCCTGAAAATAAGGAAATTTAGCAAAAAAATGTGAAAGGAATTTCGCTTCAAATTCGCTGTTCACTTCACTCTTTCGATTTTGAAATAATAAATTCAAATTTAGTTCTAAAGATTTTCAAACTGAATGATCATTTTTTTCCATAAATAAGGTTTTAAAATTTGTCCTAAAAGAAAAAGATTCAAATTCATTCGATCAAAATTCAAAAGTGCGTGTATTGAATTTTAAAGTTTCTCTTATTCAAGTTTTTATTTTTTTCAAAGCGAAAAACGTTATTTTCGAAATTTTTTATTTGCTCAACTTCATGCTTTTGACAAAAATCGAATCTGAATCCGTTTCGCGGCACACTTCACTCTTCATAAGCTTTAAAGCATTTTGAATTTTTTCTCTCTCTCGACATAGCCGATTTTATTAAAAAACTTTTTGTTTAACTTTTATTACACTTTCATGCGATATCAAAGTTTCGATCAAAACTTTTCCGCTATTAATCAAATCTTTTGTAATCATAATTTTCTTAATTTAAAAAAATATTTCAATGAAAATTTCTATTATTAAATTAACCAACTACTACGTTTGAATTCCTACAATCTTATCAACTCATTTTTAATTGAATTAAATTTTTGTTGCATTTCACAAGTTAAATTATTTCATTCAAAAATTTTTAAAAAATTAATTTTTGAAATTCATCAAAATTTAATGTTGCTATTTATAATATTTTTTGTTCTTTCGTACGCAAAATGGATTCAAAAATGTTTTTATTTAGCGCAAACTAAACTCAAGATCATTTTGAAACGTAAGCATGAAATGTTTACGATATTAGTGTCTGCTTAGAGTTTTAATGTTTGCTCTAGGCACTTGTAAACTTGAGCAAAATTTTATCGCTTTTTTGAAAATTTGAAAATAAAGGTGGGGAAAAAAATTTAAAATCACAACTTTTTCGTTTTCTGGTTAACAATGCGTACCATTTAAAGCGTTGAAATGCAATTCGATTCTGTTGCTTTCGCATTCTCATTATTATCATTATTATTATTACTTCGAGTGCGGCGTTTATTCAAATTTCTCATGAATGTAAAATAAAATTTAAAAAAAAAAATTGTCAAAACGATTTCGCTCAAGGCTTACAAATTTCGTTTTCTCATGTAAGCGAATACCACGCTGAAAAGCTGAACAGTTATCTTGACTTGAGAAAACAGTTTTGAAAATAATAATTTTTTTTTATTATTTTCTAACTGTTACATCATGCCTACGCCCACATCATTACTTGTTTCTTGTGTTTTCTTATGCAAATTACACACAATCTTTGCACGAACTTCATTAAACTTGTAATCAAAAAAATAAGAAAAGAATAAAAAA
>NCKU01001677.1:0-23738 GCA_003675995.1 Dinothrombium tinctorium
AACACTTGGCCACCTCCTCGTGGTACTCTCTGGGCAACAGGTTGTCAAAACCTGGCTAAGAGCCAAGTGCAGTAAAAAATTGATCTTTTTATACTCTGATAGTACGATCAATATTTTACCAAAAAAGTTTATTTCATTTTTTCTTTAATATTAAAAAATTTTGAATGAGCAAACAAAAGAATCAAAAGCAAACAATTGAAAATTGTGAAAAGAAACGAAAAAATTATTCCAAAGAGCAAAATATAATAATTCCGAAAACTCAATTGAAATAAAATTATTCACAAAAATAATTCTTTTTATAAAATATAAAAAGGATATAAAAAATATTGTAGAAAATTCGCTCAAAGGAACTGTAATTTACTTTCACAAGCGTATTTTAAAGTTATTTTTCATAGCACGTTGCTCACAATTTGGTGCAATATTTTCTTAAAATTTGTTGCCATACATTTGTTAAAAGTATTTTCATTCGTGTAAACGTACCTCTAATCTTGTTTTGTTATTATCGTGATCTTGAATCTGTGATCGTGTTTGTCGATTTAATTTATGCCATTATCACCTTGTGAGTTTTCCATTTAATTGTACTGATGTTTGCTACTAGTTTCGCAAGCTACTCGCGCGTAAAGCGATAATCTCATTTGAGGGATGGTTTGAAATGTCAAACTTTGACGTGCTTCAAGTTCTAAATTATTAAGTTTGTTAAGTTCTCTTACTTCCCATCTCATTCATTCAAATATTGATTTTTCTTCTGATTGGCTTTCAAAACGAAGGGCCCACATCCTTCTAAAGCAAATTCGAAAAAATAAACTCAAAAAACATTCGAAAATTGAATTTAAAAAAGCCGAGCAAAAACTTAAATCGTGTGTTTGAAAATTAAATTTTATCAAAAATAATTCTAAAAAGGAAAAAACTGAAATTCATCGAAAAAGCGCTTTGAAAAATTAATTCACGCAACTTTTCGCTATGCTGAAACTGCCGATTCAATGCTTGCAAAATTGTCGATAATGTTAAAATAAGCTGAAAAAAGCTTTTCGCATATTTTCATTTAAATATATTTTTTCTTTTTATTTGAGAAAAATTTAATAAAATAAGTTGAATAATTATATCGAGCAAATTTTCAAAATTATATTTATTTTTGGTATTCGTATGGCGTCAAAGTTCAGACCTGTTCGAGAATTAACTCTGTTTATCTATTTTGTACAACCTTTCGTTTCTGTATTCTAATGTCTAACCAGGAAGCAAATTCATTGATTGTGATAGTTTCTCAAACAAATTCGCCATTTTCACTAACTTTGCGTGATTGTTTTTTTCTTCGATATTTTTGCTATTTTATTTCATTATTTTGCTTCAATTGTTTTTACTTAGTAAACTATTTAAAAATTTGAATTAATTTTGTAGAGCACTGGAAAGAATAAGAAATAAACTAATGTGAATTAAAAATGTGGTCTATGAAAAAACATAAATGATTATATTATATATTAATGTGGTATATTATAATAATTTAACGTTTACAATATAAATTCTGACTATATTACAGTATAATACAGTCTCTGATTTGTTTCTTTTAATTTCGAAAAATTTATCATTCGCTAAATTTATCTTAATCGAAACATTCTTCATGGAATTTTACAATCGTTTGAATAAGAAGATCAAGACTTAAACTTGATCTTATTCAAAGAATGTTCATTATCTTTCTTTTCAAAATGTGAAGCACAGTTGAGTATCGCATGAAATAATTGCGCTAATGCTTTCTAAAGCTGATAAATTTCGGAGTATTTATATTATATATTTGCATTTAACATTACATATATCGCATTCACTTTTAGCGATTTATACGATTCTTTCTGCGAAATAATGTCTCCACAATTTGGAATCCGTATACCTTAATGTGGATCATATTCACCGTTTTTCACAGTTTCCCTCATCATGTTCATCTGATCGAGGGCAACAGCAGTAAGCATCTGTGCATATTCATTTTATCAAACAATTTATCACGTAAATTTATTATTCGTTGAGAACGGACAAACAATATGAGGCAAAGTAAATTAACACACATACATTAATGATGTTTTTCTTTTAAAAAACAGTTTTTTTATTCCTCTTAATCAATGCGACATTGTTTTACGTGCGCTCATTAACTGCGAAACAAAACATCTTGATAACTATAGTGACAATACTTGATACGATGAATGCTTGAGAGTACATTAACATCATATTTTATAGCACTCAAAACTTAAAAGCAATCACTTCATGATTACGGTTATTTAATTTAGAAAACGATAATGATTTAATAGGAAAATAGGAGAATAAGTTTTCAAGCGATATCTACTCTAAATATATATTTTGTATTTTTGTATGATTTTGAGCAATCGGCAGCAAATAAACTTAAAATTTTCACGTAAAATTAAATTTTAAACTTTAATAACTTAGAACGCTCCACTAAATAATTCAACTTTTAAAAGAGAAAAAATAAAGTTTGCTATTCAATTAGTTTTTCACTCATTTTTATGTTTTGCTTTCTTTTAAGTTCTAACTTAAATGATCTGAAATATTGTTTCACGCATTGAATATTAAAAATAAGAGAAATGTTTTGAGAAAAAGCAAACGAGCAAAATTTGGCGAAATTCACTATTATGGAGCAAATATTTTGCAATCAATTTTGTTCGCTTTTTTTCAATCTAAACACAATTCAGTAAAATTTTTTAACCGTTTGAGGTAATGTTCGGTTTATTAAACTAGAAAAAACAGTCTCGTGATATTCACATTACAATACAATTACAAAATGTACATTTCGCATTTTAATTAAACGTTAACGTGAGGTCATTTGCAAAAGTCTGTACAGGAATATAGTTGAAAACGCTTCGCAAAAAAGGTACATAATTTAGGAGTTAAACCTGTGTCCGTTGAAAAAAAAATGTTCAGTCGCATAAATGAATGAAATGATTCGTTCGTTAAAAATGTAAAGATACACAAATTTGGCACAACAGTTAAAAATTGATACAACAATTTTTCGAGTGAAATAATCAATCACATGAAACACAGCGATCAGTCACTCAACATTAAACATTAAAAGCGAGCAAATAATGCGGACTAGTTAATGTGCGACATTATTTGGTGACCAAATCAACTATAAACAGATAAAGGAATTTCGGCAAATGATACACTGTAAAACACGATTCATAGCGAAAATAAAAGTATGGATAGGTTTGTTCCTCGATCATGACCGTTATAAGAAATCAACCTTCAGTTTCGCCTCTCAAGCGGAGTCGTGCAAAGTCTTCAAATATAATATCGTCTTCATTTGGGTCTCTATAAAGTGATATTAAGCAGTGTGGAAAAATTATCAGTTAATCTTACGTATCAAGTTGAATAAGATTATGATCCACAGCAGCGTCGTCATTATTATGGTTGGAATGTTGTTCCAATTCATCAGGTGATCCTGATTTCGCGCCCGCATTTTCTTCGGGCTTTGGATGCATGAGAATGAATGGAAGTTCAGCAACAACATCACCTCCAAGAGGTCCGAGACAAAGTTTCACTTTAACTTTGTATTGAACAATTATGCCAAGATTTTCTTTTTGTGAGACATCCGTAATTCTGTAAAATTCTTATTAAATATAGACATTAAGTCAAGTCTAAAATTACATTGTTGATGAAGCTAAATTTGTGTCTTCATGCTTCAACTGTCCGTCTAAAGCCAATCCTCTCTTTGATTTGTTATTTGCAAGTAAAGGTCTCAAATAATAGACTTTAGACAGTGTAAATCCTGGACTAACAGGGCAACCATCCCTATAAATAAATGAATTATGCAGAGCAATTGCAAAACGACTCTTACTCGCTCTCGACTTCAGCAACTGTACATTTGTACTGAGCGGTGGAAAAAAGGCAAATGTCCGCAAATTGTCTTACTGAAACTTTGACCTTTTTTACTGTGCGATTCGAGTTGTTTGCAATATGAACATTTACCGCTATGTCTTCTCCATGATGATAAAGCTATAAAATTTCATTATGTTGATAATACATCAACGCGTCAAAACTCAAATACCTCTTTATCCAAAGATGCTTCCAAATGTAATTTATTGGGTGACATCATAAATTCTTTGCTAACTTCAATACTTGGCTGTTCGCCTTGTTTGCTTGGCGCGTAAGTCACTTTACGAATAGCCAGCCTTACAGAGTTTCTTTTATGTGGTTTTTCATCAACATTATCGGCAACATATGCCTTAAGTTCGTAATCAACTCCACATGGTTTACCAGTGTCTCCTGGAGCTGGTTGCAAAGTAACAGAGGCCGGGCAATGAGGAGGAAGCTATAAATCGAATATAAGCTTAGTGTCAAATGCATACGCTTACCTCGAAGAAAAATGGAAATGCATTAGGACCTAACTTTTTAAGTAATCGTTCCTGCAATCGTGTCAACTGACGCTTTGATGCGTCATCTTCCGCTGGCGGATATATTTGTTCGGAAGCCAAATACAGATCTTTTCTGAATGTTAATCCTAAAACATCTAAATCTTCGCGTCCATAGCGGAATGCTGCTAAAACGTGTCCGTAAACTTTACGTTCTTTGACATAATCAGGATCGACGAGAACCACTCCGTCTGTGAATGCAATAATGATAGCTAAAGGAGCGAATGAGAACGATCGATCATACCTATGGGGTCTACGTGCGTTATGTGATCGACAAAATCTCTTTTTCCCAAATAGACTGTGATCTATGAATATTAATGAGTTTTATTATAGTTATAGACGACAACAGGTGAAGGAATGATGTGTGAGTTGGCAGCACACTTTCGTTCGCACACACCACGATCAATAAAGCAAAATGAAAAGTGTTCGTTTACCTTTCCATTTGGTGAACTCTTCTTGAAAACCCTGCGAAGAAAAAATTGACTTAAAAGCCGCATTCATGAATTGATAAAGCGACCAGCATTTCAATGAATAACATTGCAAAATCGATTCGTTTTAAAAGTTGTTAAAAGCGTAGAAAAAAGAAAAGACGGTAAAAAACCGAAATGTTTGAATTTGCCTTCAAATACTCGACTCGTCTCTAATTAAAGCAATTCGTAAATATGCAATGTTTCGCTTGCATTCGATTGAAATTGAATCGCGAAAGTAATAAATTCGCTGCGATAAAGAAACTCGCGAAGCGCAAACAATAAGCACACACAGCGAGATCGCAGTGTTCGAAGCATAAAGCTGTATTGTGAGTGAAAAAGAGAGTGTCAATCGCTGTTTTGCATCGATTGCGACAAGCAAAGTGATAATTGAAAGCAGTGATGAGTAGAAAATGAGAAAAAACGTGAGTTGATTAAAAGCGAGACTGAAAAAACGGGCGCAAAATAAACGCAAAACACCGAATGATAAGCAATGATGTTTGCGAAGAGAACGAATAATGCAAAAGAATAGAAAAAGCGAGAATTAATTTCGAACCTGGTTCCCGGTCGCTTACTGCTGTCTTCGCCGCTATTTTCCATTTTAATTTTTCACGTTTCGTTGAAAGAGCGAATCAATAAAAAAGAGAATGAATCGAGAAATGAAAATAAATCGACGCGTTTATTATCAGTCGCTTTTGGAGGAAAGCGAAGTGAGCCGCTGTTTGCGAGAGACTGCGATACGCTGAGGCGACGGCGGCGTAATTCTGCTCTCTCTGGTCTCTTCGATCGACGTTCGCATGCATTCGGCACACGAGCGATGCTCGATTCTCAATATTCAACAATTTTTTCTGTTCGCCTTTTCGATTTTGCTTTCTAGATCACTTTTCCAGTTTGCCTTTTAATTTTTCAATTCGCAAAATAAAGCGTCGAATAATTTTTTTCGATCATAGCCGCTTTCGATGATTGTCGCATTCAAACAATTAAATTGACACAAAGTTTGCCAACAAAAACTTTTTTTGCGCACGTTTTACTTTTTCCGTTTTTTCACGTTGCTTTCTGTTTAATTAAATGGGAAACGTCATCGAATTGACATACCAATGTTGCGTAAATAAGATAAAGTTTATAGTGTTTTTTGTTGTTTTTATTTGCTTTAACGTAAGCAATAAAACGATTTCTGTATCCGACTTTGTTCGCTCGCTTTCCCATAATTATACGCGTGTGTTTAAAAATAAATTTTGTTTCCGCTTACTTTTTACTCAACTGTTTATTTAAGCGTCAAATATGAATTTATAATTAATTTCGTGTCAAGTAACGAGCAAAACGCACAAATTAAAAGTTGTTGTCTCATTTTAAATTAAAGTTGAACATAAAATTTCATTTATTTTTCTCATTTTAAAAAACAATTTCAATTTATAGTTGAATTAAATTGATTTTTAAAAACTTTTAGTTTATGCCCTGAAGTAAACAATAAAAGTTCATCAGTAATGCACAAGCTGTACTACAAAATTAAATGATTCATTTCTAATTGATTTTACAAAATTAGATCAAAATGCCGCACTTATATTTAAACAAGCTGTAGATTAGCTAATTATACTAAAATAGCAAAGATCACTAATACATTTTTATCGAAATTTTAATTTTTATCTCTCTTATAAGCTTATTTTTAGCGTCTCTTTAAGTTTATTCTGATCAGCGTCTCTTGTGATTTTTTGTCTAAATTTTGTTAATGAAATTTTAAATTATTTTGTTAATTTAATAATTATACTGTTTATAATTTTGAATTTATTAACTTGATGATTAAATTGATTAACTTAACAAAATAAGGGTTACACAAAAACGAGTTTATTTTTTAATTCTCATTTAAAATCAAATTTAAATTTTAAACAAAAGCATCACTATTCACAAAAATTTATTAAATGACAAGTGTAAAATATGAACAAAATACTTTGTTCTTAATCAAAATCCGAAACATGCAGAAACATTTTATTTTTTCGAGTTATTTTTTAGCTCGTATTCATGTTTTGTTCTTATTAAAACGAGCGATTATTTTAATATAAATGAAAGAAAACATTGTTAAAAGTTAAGTTTAAATGATCAGCAAGTCTATCATAATCGCAATGGTTTTTAAATCCCTAATTTTAAATTATTTTCGATAAAGCTCAGCAAGTTTGAGCCTTAAAGATTTCACGTTTTTAAATACAAGAATTTTCGTTAAACGTAGGCTTATAGCTACAAGATAATTGACAATTGTTATCTTATCCATATAAGAGCGGTATATTTAATGTAAATGATCACTGATCAGGAAACATTGTGGCAGGAACTGTGAATTTTTTGGGGTTTTTCCATCAAATCTATCCTCTTTGATTGATTGACTGTTAAAGCGTTAATTGTTTTTTAAAAGCCAACGTTAAATATATAGAGCTTCATGTATATTAATTTGCTATCTCTACCATTCAAAAGCGTTTGTTGTTCAATGTACAGCTACCGTTAAAATATATTGCATCTTATCATGCTTCAAAGATATATGCGAAATAAAGCTCTATCGTCGATAAAATGCAAAATATTTTGACAGTGATGGCAAATTAATATGCGTGAATTTGTAGATGACATGTTTTCATTCCACTAATATTTGAACCGCTTTTCATCTTCGAATATTAGAAAAACTTTTCAAGTTTGTGTGACACACAGCTTCATGCATATTATTTTGCTATCTTATCAACAAAAATATATTTAAAAAAAGAAAAAACAGTTTTGAATGACACAGATAAAAAATTAATATGCACGAAGCTGTACAGTCAATGATTATTGAATTATTTGATTATAATTGGAAACCAAAGTGGTAGATTAATGTGTTTGTAAATAGTTAACGAAAATTATATGTCAGTCTAATAAAAATGTAAAACGTAGACACAATTTGACGAATAAAGAGAAGCTAAGCAAGTGAAACTAACATTAATATATAATAATTACTCGCACCGAATTTGAACTCTAAACACGAAATGTTGCAGACGCTTCGGGAGAGTTTTACTTATTAGTAGACTGAGTATAAATGCATAATTGCATGAAAAATTATTTTATGGCATAAAAGACGAGCTCTTGTCACAAATGCATAAATAAAAGTTTAGCTTCATTAAATGCATAAAATCAAGTTTTCTCTAGTCGAACTAGCAAATTTTCATCCACAATTGTGCATTTCATTCATATCTCAAATTTTTGCCTTTTAAGGTTACCTCTTTATTTTAAAAATGATAAGCACTTCTTAAATAAGCTTGTTGGTTGTTTATTTCACATTTAGAAGTTAAGAAAAAGTATATACCTATATGTATATTGGAAAATGAACTTTTGGCGTATTTTTGTCAAAATTTTATCAAATGATTTCACATTTTACTTTGAAATTTTAGTTTTTTCATGTAAATTGAAGTTTACCTCAAATGAGTCAAAAATTATGTAATTGAGTGCAATAAATGATTAAAATAAAAAACTAAATATTACAGACAATTTTCTAAATGCTATCAAAATAATGAATGATTCACAAAAATTTCTATTAATAAAGTTCTTAATTTGAATGATATTTTTCCGTCTAATTTTGGTTAAGGGAGGTCGATAAACGTTTATCCAAGAAAAATAAGAAATGATCCTTATTTGTAATTGTCACATGTAGTTTTTTCCATATTTGTGTGCATACATTTAAAATTTTTCTTGCATAAATGCATACATAAATTCAACTTTTTATTGCGTAAAAGTACTAAGTCTACTTTTTAGTATAATTTATGTAAATGTGAAATTTGATGTATATTTATGCATAACTTCAAAAGATGAGGATGATTCTATTCTCATTTTTTATGTTTATTGATTTCAGCATTTAAATTCGCCTGAACGTAGTGAAAAGAAAAAAATTTGGCTGAAAAGATTAAATATTTGGCTTTCGTTTTTTGTGGTTCATTCTTCGTTGTTTATATTCTAATTATATTTTAAGTAACTAAATTCAACGCAAAAGCCACTCAAGAAAGCGATGGAGAAAAAATACCCCGAAGCAAAATGCAATATTCGTAATTGTCAAGCTTAGAATGGTAGCTATTAGGATTCGAATATAACATATTTAGTGTTGAAAATATTTAGAATAAATAGGATTTCCCTCTTAATTTTAAATATAACTAAAAATGTTTACTAAAAAGTTGTCAAAGGATAGGTATTATGAATAAGTTCTAATATACACTTTAAAAATACTCTCTTCTAATCAAATCAAGAGATTTTACTAAAATATCCTAGAATAACACTATTTATATCTTTTTTAATCTACTTCGTTTATTTTACTTATTGTTTTTATAATATCTCACTTATAGAAATTGAATTTTCCGATATTTTCATTTAACTCTAGAATCACGCGCTGTTTTGTCATTTGAGTTGTTGAATATCCTAGCAGAATATAAATGTAATCTTTTGACAAAATATGAACACTCATTTACCATTAGTAATCGTATGACACTTTTAAAACCCCAAAATCGAATATTTATTTACGGCGCTTTCGCCTGGTGTCTCACAAAAATAACTTCAAAGAAACTTGGTGCTCATTTGCTACTACATATGTAAAAATAATGATGATAAAGTTTGGGCAAGCGGCCTAAATAATTTTTTGTTTGAAAATAATTTCCCCATAGACTCAATGTGAAAGCAAAATCTTTAAGCACTACTAGCGCGAGACAGAGGGACCGCAGTGGGCAACATTGAACAGTAAATTCATTTAATTTTTTGAGCTCGACTAAATAAGCTAGGTAACATCTCTATACGAGCACATTCATTTTTCACGATAATCACACAACAGTTCCTTTCTTCACTTCTTTCCATATTCTTGTGTTAATGCGTGTAATGCGTCTCCAAAACTGAGATTTGATTATGTTTACATATAACAAAAGATCCGACAGATGAGCGATGTTTTTTAACCATTTTAGAAGGTCGCTTACAATCAATGCATTTTTAAAGATGTAACTCAATTTTTAGTTTCCTTTATGATTTTTATTAATATAATTTTTATTAACAATGATTTTTCAAGAAAAAAGTCAAAGTGATAATATAGTAAAATTTTTTATTAAGAGTCCACAACTTTTTAATTGTTTTTTTTCAAAATTAGCTTTAAAAACGAAGGATAAGAATTTTTGTTTCAAATTTAAATTGTTTATTCTATGATCTAAAATAAAAAATCTCATAAATTCTAAATCATATAAATAAAAATAAAAACAATGAACGCCATCAATTTATTTTTTGATAAAAGTTCTTTTGAAGAAACTAGCTTCACCATGAAATTTGAATTTAAATTTTAAATTTTAAACAAAATTTCATTTTGTTATTAAAGCAATTTTTGAAAAAAATATTAAAATTTTGTAAATTCTTAAACATCTTAATTATATTATCGCATTGGCTTTTCCATTACAAAATCATTTTTAATATAATAAAAATTATTTTACACCATAAGAAAGAGCAAATTTTTATCTTCAATTTTGCTAAACATAAAACAAATCTGTTTTTTTAGCCTAAAAAGTTCGTAAATTTGGTTTGCCTCGCATAAGTAAAATTTTTTTGAAAATTTAGCGAGTCGACAAAAAGTTAAATTTTGTCTAGGAAAAAAATGTCTGCATGCCTTTTAATGCTGCAATAGTTTTCTCATTCCAGAAAATACATAAAAGATAATTTAACTCCAGGATGTAACTTTCGAGATGTCCACTAAGTTTTATTTGATAGCTTTTGGCAAATTTATTTAAAATTTTGAAATGTCGCATTATGGTGCAACAACATTCGCGACAAAAAAGAAATCCATTCACTCTGTCAAAAATGGGAGCCATTTTCACAAACCGTTTTAATCGGAAAATGTCTGTTTTTAGTGAATAAAATTGCTAAAAAAAGAAATAAAATTGTTTTGACTGTTTTTCGTAGCGAAAAAAGAACATCATCGGTGAATTTGTAAAAAGATCGGTAAAAATTTTGGTGAACAAGCTACTGTTCGAGGTTTTCCGAGCAACAATAAAAACTGCGGATTTCCAAATGATAAGATGGCAGAAATTAATTCAAATTTCTTTCAAACACCATTTGAGTCAATGAGCTGAAAATGATTAAAATCTGAAGGAAGAACAACGCCTTAAAGAAGAATTGCACCAGAATCCGGAGTCCGAGTGTATAAAAAGGGGGACATCAACGATTTTGTTATGGATTCACTATAAGAAGTTATTAAAAAAACTTAGTGGACATATCGAAAGTCGCAGTCTATTTAGGTTGTATTTAAAAACGAAAACCTTGCCTTTTCAAAATGCTTCAAGTTGCCCTTTCAATTCAATTATTTGTCTCAAAATGTTAAAACACATTCAAGTAAAGAACAAGAAAAAATCAAATCATTGAATAGAGCAACTTAATGTGATTTAAAGCAAAAAATATTGCACTCTGTTATGATAATAAATTCGATTTTAGAAATCTAAAAATTTAAATTTTTAAAATATTGAACTTTTTAGATAAGATTATTCCTACAGCAAGCAATTTGAAGTTAGTTTTATTAAATTTTCTAACATTCAAAAACCCATGAACTCGTTTATTTTGCAAACTTGCAAGCGACAGCTGAGAAACTAAATAAATCAATAACTTAGAAAAGTTTCGAAGCTTAAATTAGATTGCGCAGTTCCAAAAATTCAATTTCTTTTATGAAATTCTTCTGGAGAGCTTTTACGGAGTGATAAGTGTATGAAAAAGAAAAGAAACGCAGCAACATTTATTCGCTTCAACCGAGAATTCAGCTATAAAATGTTCGAGATTCAATTTAAGCAAAAAAATATGATAGATAGAGTGAAAAGAGTGCTGCTATTACTTTGAAGATGATAGCGCGAGGGAAATAACAAAGTGAAAAAGTGGCTAAATTCAAAGATATTTAAGTAATTTTAGATCATTAATCAATTATGAACGCGACTTTTGAAAGTGATGTTTTTTGTTTTTTCAATTGGTCAGCCTTTCGGTCCTAGTCATAAATCACGATTTACACAAAATTTGGTTTTCAACCAGTAGTCTAATGATGAAATTCACTAGAGTCTTTTTCCATAAAATTACTTAGTTAATCTTCGAATAACTTCTTTAAATCAACAAGTTCTACACACGATTAAAAGTAAAATGTTTCTACTATTGAAAATAAACTTTTATGCGATGCTTTGAAAAACGAAAAAATGGTCGCAGTAAAAATAAAGTCGAAACCTTTTGATTAGTAATTCATTATTCAGTTTTTATTTCATTTGAATTTTTGTTGTGTAACTTAAATTTGTTCGCTTCGTCTATAATCATATAAAAAAATACGTTTTTGAGTTTCTTAAAAAAACTTTTATTATTATACTTCAAGTTCTTACGGAGCTCTTTTTCTCTTTGCAGAGCATTGCAGTAAAGCTCACTTTCGATCATCGAAACATTTGCTATTGAACAGCTTGTGCATTAGCTACAATATAAAGCGATCAAAATCAATGCTTTTTCATAAAGTTTGCACATATGTAGTTTTCACAATGCAAGTTGAACACATCTTTAAGAGAACATGCATTGAAAACTGATTTCCGACAGTCTCTTCTTAAAAGAGTGAACATAAAAACGCTATAGAACAGTTTGAGCAGAAATTATTTTACGCAGTAATGATCACTAGAGAGGTTTTTTAGCGATTCCGATTTTTTTTACAAACGAAATCTTGTTAGCGCTTGAAAACAGCATTTTGACACCACATCTTCATTAATTTGACACCACATTTTCATTAATTTGACACCAAATTTTTTCCGAAATCGCGAAATTTAATCGCATCGATTTTTTCCAACCGAAAGTTTTCAAAGCGCTCATTTAATGTCCGCCAAATTTGTGAGAAAAATACTTTAATCTTATTTAGGCTCAATTTTCTTGCATAATGTGTTTTTATGGCTTTCAAAATTTATTTTTAGAAGCAGAAAATTTTAAAAATATGAAATGTTTGTATAGATTTTAAAAATAACAACGCAAGAAAAGTTCTTTATCGATAAAAAGAATTTTAAAGCACTTTTAACTCGAAATGGCGAGCTTTTCTCTTGTCGTTTGCGTAAAAGGTTTTTTCTCTTTATTCTTTTTCTTTTCGAATCAAAGTTTTTTGCTTTTAGTAAAAATCTATAAAAATTATAAATTTGTAATAAGTGTTGTAACATGTTTCACCCTTGGAGCATTGCAACATTTGAAGATTATGAACTAATCATCTCTTAAAGCAAAACTTTTCAATTCTCGCACTAATTTTTCTGCTATTTTGTGCATTCGTTCGGGTTGAAAGCTTGCATTCGAATGAGCAAAAAAACTAAAAGTACGCGGATTTTGCGTATAACTTTTGCATTAAACTTTGCGCTAATCGATAATAATTCATTTAGCGTTTCGTTCAGAACAATGTGTGTGCAGACTGCGCTTCAATTAATTATATGCAACGAAGAGTAATTTTTCGACAAAACTTAAAAAAGTTTTTGTTTCAATTCTTTGTTTCGCGTCAAAACATTGAACAAAGCGAGAGCGCGGCTCATTGCGCCGACGGCGGCGTCTCGCTGGTTAGCGATGAAAACAAAAACAGAACAAAGATTTGCGAACAAATCGAATGAACGGCGATTTTTCTTCGTTTTACCTTTTTTCGCGATGAAACATTTTCAGTCACCATTCGTTCGCTTTTGATTACGCACTCGGAACACGAACGCGCTTTATTCGATGGACAATTCGGTGATCGCTAAAAGCGGGTGGCTTTACAGAAAAGGTACGCTCGTCTATTCTTCGTCGGTCGCTTACTGTTCAATGCTCGTGGCGTTTAGGTACCAACGGTTGGGAAAAGAATTGGGTCGAGTTATATAGAGACGGTTACTTGAAGTATTACGAAAATGATGAATGTCCGAACGCTGACGATGTTATTTTTATGCCCACCGAATGCATCGCTATTAAAACTGGTTCTCAGGTAAACAATAATTCGATCAATCGATAATTATTTTAATCTCACTCTTAATCACTGCTTTCAAAAGGTTGATGTTGTAATGAAACCACCTGAAAATCACAGCTTACAATGTATATTCACAGTAAGTGCTACCGGTAACAAGCTATGGATATTCTGTGGTGAATGTCTCGACGATATGAGAGCCTGGCAATTGGCTTTAGAACAATCTCGTTTAATCATTGTCCGAAATACATTTCCGACTCATAATCTTATGGCTTCTCATCTCAATAGACATCAAATGTCACAAATTGCATCTTACTCGCCGTTTAATTTATCCTCAAATTATGCTTCAGCATTTACTGATGGTTCGTTGACCTACGCTCCGCTGCCAAATAGAACTCTACCAACGAGTTCAGTCCCGATTTCATTTCCGAATTATTCGAACCCATACCTCAGCGCGAACAATGCATCAAATTTTGCATTGTCCTATCCCCATCCGTTGCCCAACTTTTATTCACAGCCATCGCCAATTCCACCACCAACACCGTATCCTCGTCCAGATGGTAGAGACCTGGCAATGGGAATGTTGGCAGGTGCTGCTGTTGGAACTCTTATGTGGGGTCCTTACCTATGGTGGTAAAAAGCATTTATGGTTCCCACAATTTTCTAGTGGCGTTTTTCGTTTTAGTCTTTTACCGGTCAATCTTTCCGATCACATTTGCTTTGGTTGTGAACCCAACTCATTTGTGGTTACAATTACAGTCAAAGCTTTACTAGTGTACAGAGAGAGCTCACTGCACAATAATATATTTAAATGTGAATTGAATAATATATTTAAAAAGCAATTTCAAACGCGACTCACTTAATCTTGAAAATTTAAAAGCAATGCTTTTATTTGTCTTAAGACTTAAATGCGATTTGTTGACAACAAAATTAGCCGCTAACTAATCGTGGTAAAAACTTTGGTATTGAAATAAGTATTTCTTGGAGCAACGAAACGTTGTCAGTAAAAATTGCAAGCATAAAAGTCGATTCTTTGCTGTCATTTGAGTTTATCCAAAATTAACAAATGCATCCACCTTCACTTTTTTCTTGATCGTCAGGCATTTCCAATCTTTGTCTTTGAAGAGGAACGGCTGTAAAAATGTTAGTCAAGGAAATTCTGCTCTCAAAAGTAATGCAGATTCATTCAAAATGGTCTTATTCAATAAAAAAAAACGAAGTAACAAAGTTGGCATTAGCTATATTCAAATCAGTGACAAGCTATATAACTAATGGCAAGATTATTCTTGGATGGAATACTTAAGTTAATGCGAATTTAGTTAAACAGCGTTATATCAATACCTCTTTCCAAAAAAGTAATGGAATATAAGATTAAGATTATTACATTGTTCTTGGGACTTGTTTCAGCATTAAGTTCCGTTTCGGTAAAAAGCAAACATAAAGTTTAACAAATACAAGAGCTTTCTTGTTTCGGCGGTTCTGAAGGCGCATCCCTAAGATCGACTTCGACAACTAGGGTTGAAAAACAGAGGGTTAAGGATTGCAACAAAAAACAAAACCTTTTTTGGGTCGCGCGTTTGACTTAAGACAAAAATAAATATTTTAATCACGTATTGCATTTGAAAAAGGATACTGTCTTCTTTTTTACCCTCCGTCTGTTCCATTCCCGGTAAGGCTGCTGCTACACGCCGGAAAAGCTATTCATTATAAACCAATTAAATGCGTTATTCGCTCATTCGTTTATCGGTGCTAACCTGCTTAACATTATATCCTGATTTCGCACTCGTCTCTATAAACATAACGTTTAGTTCTTTTGCTTTCTTCTCTCCTTCCTCAGTCGCCACTTGTCTAAAATTCATCATTTTCATTTAAAATATCGTCTTTCGCAGAAACTACCTTTTATCTTGTAAATCTGTCTTGTTACCGACGAGCATTATAATAACATCATTGCCTCTCTCTGTCCTAACGTCATCGATCCATTTGGACGTTTGGTGGAATGAATTGGCATCTTTGTTGCCATTAAAAAATCAATCATTATGGCGTATTTATCAACTTGAAAACTCACTTGTTATATCATATACGACAACCGCAACTGTTGAGTCTCTGATATAACTGGGAATAAGACTACGAAATCTTTCTTGTCCAGCAGTATCCCAAAGTTGTAATCGTACCTAAAAAACATGAAGATTCATGATTCATAATTTAAAATCATTTGTTATTAACACCGTCGAGATTTAAAAATAACTTTAGGCGATTATTAAATGCAAAAAACAAGAGTTTTTGAATGCATTAATTTTGTGCTTGAAAATAGCTCAAGTTTCATTTTTGCGTGAAAGTAACGATCAGAAGTCGTGAATATTCATTACTAATATGAAGCAACAAAGATTTTTGATCCGTTCACTGAAAAGCAGTGAACCAAAGAATGGTCCAAATATAAATTCAAAATAGTTCATTATTGGTTGAATTTGATGTTAGAACAAAATGGTGATGTTTAAAAAATAACAATAGAAGAGAATAATGAAAACAAAGTGAAGACAAGTGAATCAAAACACCGACTGCAACACATGAAAAGAATGCCGGCAATTTACGATCAGATTGCGGCTGAGATTAGGCAAAAAAAAATATCACATGAAAATAGGTGTGGGCATCGATCACTCACAGTTCTGTCTTCTAAATACATTGTCTTCGAAAGAAAATCGATGCCTATTGTTGCTTGATAAGTGTTATCGAACGTATCGTACATAAACCTGGTAATGAGCGATGTTTTACCGACTGTTAAGAAAGAAAAGAGAAAAGAAGGGATGGTTGAAAAGTGAACCGTGGCACACACCAACAAACTGCTCACCGCTTTGTTCGCCCAAAAACACTAATTTGAATTTGCGTAAAGGATTGCCGAAATCACCGGATGATGACATCCTGCACTCGCCTCTGGTCTCGTTTTGAGGAAACGCTGCGAACGAAATCAATACAAGCGTAAATCACATCAATTCGCAGGTGATTATTGTTGGCGACAGGCACTCATTGAATGCAACGCTCGCTTTCCACTCTTCAATGACGTGTTCGATGCAAGCGCACACAAACGGGGATTTCTCCTCTTCTCGGAGCTTTCGCCGCCCGTTGCACCGATCGTCGCTCTTTCTCGTCTCATGTCTTCGGTTTGCACTGTAAAAATGCGCACTTTTTTGAAAATTTTTCATCTAAAATTTACTTTAAAATGCTTTTGATTTCTTCGCAATCGTTTGAAAGAAAACGAAAAGCGATTACTTCTTTCGCGTATTGATTTCAACTCGTCGCTGCTTTCACTTCAATCGCTTTTCTTATCGCAACACTCGAAAAACAATCAAATAAATGATCGCTCAAATCAAGAATTCGATTTCTATTTTTCTCTAATTTATTGATTTCGATTCGATTTTATTTTTAAACGCAACTTTCACAACACGCAATACCAGTGTCAATGTAGAGTTGACCCCTCAAACTTTTCGTGTGCTTCTTTCAAAAAGTGTGCAGTCGAACATCGAGTGAAGAACAAACGTTCGCTTCAATCGCACTCACATTTTCGTCGTTTTTATTCGAATTCAAACGATGGACGAAAACGCTGAAAATGCGCCAATTAGTGAGACGATAGAATCGAACGAACAGTGTTCGAACGAAGAGCACGAAACGCAACAAAGCGAAGAGAATGCGGCAAACAACGACGAAAATCAGTCCCCTATTCATTTTAATTTTGAAAAAGAAGCTTTACTTTTATCGCAATCATCGCAAGATTACAATAACTCGAGTTTTTGCAACTTTTTAAAAGGCTGTAAATGGTGAGTGCGAACTGCTCTGTTAATTTGAGCTCAAACTTCTCTTAAATTCAATTTCAAATTTAATTCTCACAACTTTTGCGCAACTGTTTTTAGCTTTGACTTGATTTAATTTTCAAAATTACCTTCAATGATTTTAAATGAAACCTTTAACAGGGCTCCCGATGGTTCTTGCTTGGTTACGAACAGCGAAGATCACAAGTTAAGGTTGTTTAATATTCCTCACCAACTATGCTCTTTACCGATTGAGTTTGATCAAATCTCTGCGACTATGGTTCGACAATGAAATATAAACTGCTTTAAATTATCAAATTTCTTCATCAGAGTTCGGTTCTTATTTTACCCGAAAATGACACTGTATATGATTATTGTTGGTATCCAAAAATGCAGTCGTTAGATCCATCGAGTTGTGTGTAAGTAATTAGCTGCTTTAAAATTCAAATTAAGCTATCCCATAAAAAAAAGTGAAACCTCTCTACAACGGCCACCTATGGTTCCAGAAAACCTGGCCATTCAAGAAAGGGTATTGTTAATTGAGTTAACTTGGAGGGTTTTTTGACGTTAGTAGAGGTGGCTGTTAGGGAAGGTTTCACTGTAGTAACACACTTATTTGTCAAAATCTTGTTCAATTGATTAAAATCATGAAATTTTCAGATTTTTTAAATCATGATCAAGCAGTGGAACCTCATCTAACAGCCAACGCTATTAAAGTCCACAAAAATAAAAACTTCCTTAGTTGACTCAATTAACAATACTCTCTCTTGAACGGCCCTCTCTATAACGAACAAATTTTTGGAACTGTAGGAGGCCGTTGTAGATCATTGCAATATGTAAAACAATCTACATTAACTTTTTTTTATCTTGTCGTGTTGTTTTTTTTTTCAAATATTGTTTTGTGAGCAGATCATTACAGTCTTTTAAATTTACATTTCACATTTTTAAGAAAGTCTTTCACTCTTTGCAAAAACACTTTTATTTTTTTACACAATTTATGTAGTCGAAATGAAGATTTACAAATGATGGCGAAATAATGCTGCAAAGAGTGAAAGTGTTTTTGCAACAAGTAAAAGAATGTTTACACCAAAGCGCGCGATGAAAGTTTTTTTGCAAAGAGTGAAACACTGTCTTCAAAATGTGAAATGTAAATTTAAAAGACTGTAACATAATTATTTCCATTTACTATCACTTTTCAGTGTTACGAATCGATATTTTATCTCTCAAGTGATTATAGAAATAATGAACTCGTACTTTATATAGGTTAATTACAACGAGTAAAGGTAATCCTATACACATGTGGGATGCTTACACTGGAAAAGTCATATCCACTTTCAAAGCTTATAATCATCTTGACGAAGTTGTCTCTGCACATAGTCTGTGCTTTAGCACAGATGGTTCAAAACTATACTGTGGCTTTGACAAAGTGATGCGCGTTTTTGATGTTTTACGACCTGGTAGAAAATGCGAAGTGAGACCCACTCATGGTTTGTTGACTCTTTTATACCTTTTACATGTTCAATTACACTCATCTTGCTTTCGATCTTTCATAGCTTTTAAAGAAGGACAAAAAGGTATTATTTCATGTATAGCCACCAACCCATCTAACAGCAAAATGTATGCCGCTGGTTCTTATGGCAAACAAATCGGCCTCTATGAAGAGCCCACAGGTTATCCTATATGCATTCTTGAAGGACATAAAGGAGGAATAACGCATCTAATATTTTCAAAAGATGGCAACTACTTATACACTGGTGCAAGAAAGGTTGTGTTCTTTTTAAAATTGTTTTACTTTATTTATTTAATATGTAATTCTCAGTTAAAGTTTAAGTTTTTATAAGGAAAACGTAACAAAAGGTAGATCAGTACAAGTAGTCAATCTACTCAGCAATTTCCGGCTCATTGAAAATTTGATGATTAATATAATTAGGTGTTGAAAACAAAATTTCAATTAATAATTTCACATGATACTTGAATCAATAATTATCCACCTATAAAATATTGTTATGCTTTACTTTCTTTTCCTCGTATAAAGTGTCAATTACATTGGCATTAAATTTTATAGTTAATGACAATATAAAAATAATAAAAAATAAATATGAAGTTACCTGAAAATAGATTTCACTCTATAAATTAAGTTCCTTATTCACGTAGGTCTTTTTTGTGAACAAAACATTTTTTCGTTAAATTAAAACCTCCCCTAACGGACACCTCTCTTGAGCAGTCACCTCCACTAACGGACACTAAAATAAAATACCTCCTAAGTTAACTCAAAGATGCCCTCTCTACAACGAACACCTATTTATAACGGTCAGAGTTTTTGGGCCCCTTTGGTGTCCTTTGTAGAGAGATTTCACTGTATTAACAATCTAAATTTATAGGATTAATGCTCACATTTCTTTCGCTATTTTCGAATGATTTGTAAAAGCTTTTGATTTTGTCTTATGTAAATTTTATGATTAAGAAGATAATTTTGAAAGGATAATAATCCCGAAATATAAATGTTTTTTGTGTTAACATCACTTAATTGCAACAAAAGATAAGCGCTTTAATGTTTATAATGTATATAGTCATTAATTAAGAAAATATATTTGTAAAATTCTTTTTTTTCATGCTACAATAGTATCAAGCATTCAAAGGAAGAATTCTTTTGCCATGGAAACTTTATATGAAAACCTTATTCCCTCAGCAACAGAATTTATTAATATTTTGAGAGCTCAATATTCTTTATTCCATACTTATCACGTAAATAAAAATTTTCGTTGCACATCGAGTAGAATTCTATTGCAAATTTAATTTTGAAATTACCATAATTCTCGAATCTTTCTTTATAGGACAATGAAATCTTATGTTGGGATTTGAGAAATTTCGGCACAGTTTTATGCGCTTTTCAGAGACAAGTGAAAACAAACCAACGAATGTATTTTGACATTTCTCGTGATGGTCTTTTTTTGGTATCCGGAAATTACGACGGAATTATTTCTATTTGGGATTTACAATCAGCATTAAAGTCAAGTGGTCAAAACAGCGAACCAGTCAAAAGCTTTAGAGCTCATTCAGATTGTGTTAATGGAGTCAGGTGCGTAGTTTCAATTTTTATTATTCCTAAAAGCATGAATGAAAACATGCTTTCTTTTGTAAATTTGTAATTTCAATATCAAAGCACTTGAAAATCATATTGAACAAATATTTTATTACATGAATTTGAAATTTCCACCGACACTTCAAACATTAACATATTTATTTATTTATTAGCTTCAATCCAAATCTTCCTCTTCTCGCCTCCGCTTCTGGTCAAAGAAAATTTTTGAATTTTATAGAAGACGAGAATGAAGAAGAATTAATATTTGCTTCAAATATTTTAGGTGGAGAAAATTGTTTACGTATTTGGTGGCTTTCAGAAAAAGAATGCTTTCAAAATGTTTCTGCCACATAACAATCAATCTTTATTCTTTTTTTATATTATTTTCTATCAAGTTCAATAAACTGCTTCAGTTTATTTATTTTTATCGCTAGCAGGAAAAGTTGATATAGAACTCACTTGTTATTGTAAACAGGAAAAGTTTCTACGAAAATCATTGAACGTTTGAAGCATTTCAAAAACTTACTTCGTGATTCAACACAAATTCAAATGGTTTCAATTAATTTTATTGTTTAAAAAAATAAGGCAAATTGTTTAAAGTTGTATTTTGCTTACATTTGTTTCTTGTAAAAGATATATTTGATAAAAAGAAATAAAATCCTTTTATTTTAAATAATGAAGAGAGCTTAAAATGAGATCTGAAAGCGAAAGTATTTTTCACCTTTGTCAACAATAATTTTACTGATTCATCAAAAATTGGTACGCTTTTAAACATTAATTTGCTCCATATCGTTGCATCTTATTAAATGAATTTTATATGCTTATAAATGAAATTTGTAAAGCTGCACATATTTTACCTCGAGGCAATGTTGTTTTTTGTAATAGACTCTTAAACTGAACAGAAAATATTACAGAGTCCTTACAAAGGTTTTGAAGTAATGCATAATGGTTCTTTTCCGTAAATAATTTAAAGACTAAAACTGATTAGGTAAGCTTATGCTTTCATGAATGATTTAACAATAAATATATAATATGAATGAGATATTGCTAAATAACAATATCTTTGGTTAAATATCGCTTTGAGATTTTGAATAAAGAAAGGTTAAGGTTGTAAACCTCAAATCAAAGTACTCATCTTCAGCATTTGTGAATAATTGATAACTATCGTGCGTCCAATAAAAACCCAAAAGTGTTTCAGATGGTCATCGTTTCCGAACAATTTTAAGATGTCACTAGATCACTTATTCAATAACACATCGCAATTATGAACAATCAGAAATTTAGTTTTTACAAGGAATCTATTTGAGTGGTTCAAGAGCTATTCATTGAATAATTTTAGAAATAAAAATCTGAAATTTGTTTTTTTTTAATGGGTCAATTAAAATTGCATAAAATTCTTGTTTTTATCAATATTTTAATATCTATTTCAGGAACTCGCCGATATTTTATTTCAAACGTCACTCGCTTTCAAACAACATTCGATTTTAATTTCTCTCAATTTAGATTGTCGCTCATTCAATCCGTCGGTCGCAACAAAGTTAAAAATGAATCAAAAAATATTTTTTATTTTGAAAAGTGGCTTTCTCACTTTATATGAAATTCTCACTATTTGTTTGCAAACAAAAACAACAGCGTCAACATCTTTTTATCTTCAAGTGTAAAATGTTTATATTTTCTCTTTGCAAGAAGTCAATTAATTTCCAGTCAAGTTGTCCCCATATGCTCAAAAATTTTATCCTCTCTTTTATAAATTCATGCTCAAAAAATCTTTCCCTTACTTAAACCACGCTTTAGTCGAAACAGTAAGCGAAAGATTGTTTTGTACAATCGAGCGAGAATAAATATTTCGAAAGGCGAACTTAACTGCAATGCAACAAAGAGAATGAGTCTCTTTAAAGTTGCTTTGCAGTTAAGCTCATCTTTCGATAATCGAAATATTTTAATTTCAATCAGCTCTACTGCCGTAATAAGAAAAAAAGTTTTACTTTTGGAAGCATAGCTCACTGCATTTAAAAATGGCATCACTGCTTTAATGCAAATATGCATTTTGATATTAATTATGCCGTGTTGCAAAACAGTGGAAGTATGCTTTTAAAAGTAGAATGTCCTTTTTTTCTGATTGCAATAGTACATGTTCATTTTTTCTTTTATTATTTTTAGTGGTTAATTTTTAATGATTGTATTGTAATCGCCGAATAGATATTAAAAAATTTTCAATTGACTGAGCATTCATTTCAATTTACATTATAAAATTTGGCTATGAAAATAAGTTCATTTTGTTTTTAGCGCAGGGATAGGTTTTGAGTAATGCTTTGGATACTCGGGGCATTTATTTTGATAATATTTGATATAAAACATGTTATATAATTTATACCAAAACATTCAAAATTTAGCAGCGTTATTTCAATTAACATTCATATTCAAGTTATTAAATAATCGAAGTTTTAAATACCTCGTTTTATTTTCTTTAAAAAAAGAAGAATTTCAATTTTAAAATTTGAGCAAATATTTAATATCAAAAAGTACATTTAACATGCTAATAATTCAAATTCTTTTTTATTTGAGCAATTTCTTTTATTTAAGTGACAAGTTTATTTTGAATTGAAATTTGACTCTTTAAAAATAAACTAAATGAAACTAATTTTGGGTTTTGTTGAATTTATTTATGACAAGATCTAAATAAAAAATTAAAGGATGAAAAAGTTTGTATTAAAAATAATTATTGTAATGTAGTGAAATTCTTTTTTGATGGTAATGGTATGTGTATGACTTTTGTTTTGGTACGCTTGGTTAGGTAACAAATCGTTTCAAAAATTATTATCGCTGTAGGTAATGTCTACAGCTTTCATGACAATGGTTTGAAGTTTTAAACAAAAATCTTCTATCAAGTGCCATTCTAGTGTGGAAGAAGTACTCCCGATTCAAATAAAATGTTTCGATTATCGAAAGTGAGCTTAACTGCAAAACAACTTTTACGAGACGTTCAATTATTCGTGATGCTTTGCAGTTGAGCTTACTTTTCGATAATCGAAACATTTTATTTTG
>NCKU01001678.1:0-23730 GCA_003675995.1 Dinothrombium tinctorium
AATATTGAGTACCTAAATTATGCAAAAGAATCTAGATAAAAAAGCACCATTTTAAAACTGTGTACAGTCAATACAAAGTAAATCAATAAGTAATTTTTGACTGATTGACTATACTTACTATACTATATTATAGCTATACTCTATACTTATACTTATACTATATAGAAATACTTATACTTATACTTATTCGAAATTTAAATATCCGACGCTATAATTACATTTTCCATGAGAACTTGTCAATGATATAGCGATAATAAGCCAACTTATGCGAAAATAATGAGATCCTTGACTGAGTGATATCCGTTAATTAAAATTAATTAAAATATTAAATAATAAAACTGGTTTCAACCTACAGCTTTGCTGTGAAAAAGCGCTTTGTTCAAGATAGGAGAATATCCTTCAGTGGAATTTTAATCCTTCTCAAAACTAACCAGTAGATTTATTTTCGCCTTCTTGTGACGTTTTTCCTGTTTGCCACATGTTTGTTACTATTTGTAATAATATGCCTTCCTCTGCTGGTCACTCGTGGTCAAGACTTGAAGTAAGGAAGGTGAGCGAGTAATAGAGATTTTTAGTTCATTTATTTACAAATAAAGTGTGTTCAGCTAAAAAACTTGTGTTTTTTGTGCTCTCACATAACATTAATCTTACAAATGGTTCAACATTCGTCAGTTCAACAACGAAATTTCAACTTCATCAAAAATTAGCTACAAATTGTATACCTGGCCTTAAGTTTTAATCTAGTTTTGAAAAATGTTGTGTGTCTTTGTTAAAATGAACTGAAATGTAACTTGCGTTGCGTAACATTCAAAACAAGTCACATGCATTAGAAGAAAAGGGCCTTTGTGTTATCTGTGAAACAACTTTTTTTATAAACACTTGAAAGACAAACAATAAGAACAAATTAACATTCGTGTTAGGCGTTGAATTCACGCATTTCACGATTTTTGTGTTTTCATTTTTTAAGTGAAAAAGTTTTTTGTTTGCGAGCGTGAAAAGCACGAAAGCGCAATCGGCAAACGACCCCGAACTAGAAACATATGATCAAAACGTAAATAAACAAAATGTGAAAATTGACGAATTGAAAGCGAAGTGAACACTGCGAAAGTGGCAAACAGAAGCAGCGTCTTTTCGAGCCTTTCTCATTTCAAGCGATGAACGAAAGCAGGACTCACAGCGATGGCATTTAGCGGTCTCAACGACTTACCGGTCTTCTTTTCTCCGCCCGCAGGATTGAACTTTTACGCCGACGACTCGCTTTCGTCGCGACAGATTCTCAGCATTTTCAATCCGTATAATTTCACGATCAAATTTAAAGGTCGGTTCAAAGTGTGTCAATGTTTCGATTCGTCTTTTCACATTTTCTTTTCTCTCATTTTGCCGTTTCTTTCTTTATGCTTTTTTTGCTTCCTCCATTAAAGATCGCTTTAATTTTATAATTTTTTTTTATTTAATTAAATCGTTAATTTTCACTCGTCAACAGTACTGACCACCGCTCCTCAAAAGTTCGAATTGGTCGAACCCGACGGTGTCATTCGATCGGGTTACCGCGTCGATATGTAAGTCACTTGTTTTCCTTGTTTCTCAATCAATTCTTAATACAAAAGTAATTTTTTATCCTCTTTAATTAGCATTGTTCGTTGTAAGGATCTCTCGGTCGCAAATTACAACAAAACCGATTATTTTCGAATTGAGATGCGAGACTCGACTTCATCTTCTCTACTCGGAAGACGGGACCTACCGGCTACTATTTTGCCCACAAAATGTGCCTCTCCCGAACCTAATGAATCGGCTTTTGAACAACTTTCCTCCTCGAATACAACTGCAACGAGCTCCGCACTTAAACAGTACAAGATCAGTGAAAGGGAGCAAAGTAGCCATAAAATCGAAGCATGTCGATCAATGCCCTCCTGGGCTCTTTTCACAGCGGCATTCATATGTTTGATCATAATCATTTTCCCAGTGGAAGGCGATCAAACAAGTGTACTACCGTCTTATTTTCGTGTAAAAGTTGAATATAAGCTGATGGCCTCCTATGCTTTAGGTCTTTTGACTATGGCTATTTTCAAATAAATTTCTTTTTCGATAAATGTAAATACTATAATTTTATCAACGATTCAAGTTTTGTTATTTGAATAAGTTTTATCCGTTTTAATCTTCTACCTTTCGTTGAAACAAAAATCATTTCATTTAAAATAAACAAATTCAAATCTGTCTTTATCATGGAGTTCAGGCTATTGGTATAAATAAAGTGACGATCGCCGCTTCTTCGATATTATTTATTATCAATACATGCAGTTCCCGAATCAAAACTTGAGCGAAACTTAAACACCAAGTGGTCAAACAAGCGCCTATATCACAACCAACTTCGCTTATTGCAAGAAGAGCCCGAATGGTTAGCGACGCTAAATACTGCGTGAATGATGGTAAGACACGAATGTAGCGTTTTCCACTCAAACTCAATTTCCATACACCATGATTAATTAAGTACAGACCAACTGTGAATACTAAAGTTTGCGTAACGACATTTAGCAATAAAATCGCAAGATACACTGTTAATAAGATATCTATTAGTTTGCTGACGAAAAGAGAGATTTCCTTGATCAGATAATACGACTGATAGATGAAATTTTTTATCCTCTCAATCATAGCCAAATATCCGAGCTCGATGTATATTTTTCTACTTTTACCTCATTTCATTTTGAATACGAAAATTTTCATTGTTGCAGTGTTCTCTTTATATGATCATTATTGAAATGCTCGTTAAGTTAGAAAGTTTTCACTGTTTTTATGATTAAAATCATATAGTTTGTATCTTAAAAAAACTGAGCGATTTACAAGATCACTTGTAAAAAAATTGATTTAACCAATTATATGAGTTTTACATGAGCAGGAAAGCTAAAATTGTGTGAATTAAGAAAAATCTTAATTACGAATGCAACGCGATTCGACTCTTCACGAATTTTTTTTTTCGAATTTCTCTATTCTCGAACTCTTTAAATTCAATTTTAAAAACTATGCTACAATTCAAATTAAAAATAGTAAACTTGCAGATTTTTAGCAGTTAATTCTCATTTTCCCATTTCGTACAGACAATTTTTTCGAACTGCACGCTTTTAAATTTTCTGAAAGTAATTTTAAATGGCTACCTAAAATAATTTAAATCTAAGATCTCGTTTGCAATGTTAATTTAGCCTAATCCGATTGTACAGTAAACGCCATATAAAAGTAGCCTATTTGAGGCGATAACAATATGTTTGATCTCAGTTCTTTCCCCCAAAAATCAACCAATCAAATTAAAGCAAGGCGAGTTTTTGTGGCGTTTACTGTATAAACTCTGTGATCGGTTCTCAAAGAATTTTCTCAATAATTATTGCACTAGACTATTCGATTTATTGAGTGCTTTTGAAAAACTAAAAAGCAAAATAATATTAATCATATTATATTATTTCAATTATAATATTAATGAGTGTTTTACACAGACCTTCTTTGTCTCGGTGCACAACAATGATTTGACGATGGATACAAACTAACGTCAAATGAACATGCGCTCTTCTCTAGTGCTAATAAAGTACAATTTCGGACAAATAAATTTCTTGTCTTATCGAGAAAAGACATTGAAGAATTCGGTTTTGAACAGCATAAATAGCAGATTCATTTATGTGAATCTGTATTTGCTGCCCGACGTTGGTTACAAGCCTTAACTAGTTGGCACTGAATAAAATTTATGTATCAATTGATTTTATTTTTAATAAAATACAGTAAACGCCACAAAAATTTCCTGATTTAATCCGATTGGTTGATTTTCGGGGAAGGAAGTGAAATCAATTTATTAGTGTTATCCGCTTAGATAGTTGACTTTTGTGGCGTTTACTGTACCTTAAAATAAGAAAAAACAACGTTTGTACTTTCATTGAGATAGCTAATCACTTATTTCGTATTTTCAATCCTTACTGAAAGTAAATATTTGAAACAAGATTATGTGCAAATATTTTAACACTACTCGCGTTTAGAATTCTCAGCGTAAAACACTGAATAAGATGGAGAAAACGCAAGAAGATAGATTGATAAATACTATGCGTATCAATGAATGGGACTGGACACGTGAATACTGTTCTCGGCATTGCGAACGCATTGAAGAGCAGAAATCATCGCGTGGTTTTTGCAACTGATAAAAGTTGGCAAGGAAAGTTCGAAAATATGGGAATCGAAGAAGAATTGTACGATGAAAATCAAAATGTAAAGCAAACGATGGATTTGTTTTCGCCTGATTTTTTTGGCCCAATTCGATGAAAGTTTACACAAACCATGTATTCAAAGAATTGATTTGGAATTCAGCATAATAAAAGAATTCTTTGAACTAGCAAATGCTTTGTATGACAAGCATTTGGAAATTGTTTCGAAAGTGAAACCGAACATTATCATCGTAGACAATGTTGTGCCTTTTCCTGGATTGCTCGCCGCAAATAAACTAATTCTTTATGTTTGCTCGGCAAATCCGCTAATTGCAATTGACGATAAAAGATTGCCACCATGTTTACTTGGATTGCCACTCGAAGATAAACACGAATGGGATAAACAACGAGAGGTTTTAATCATTGTCAGACTGATTAATGATGTTAATACGATTATATTTTAAAAATAGATTCTAAACGAGTGTCGCAAACCTTTGTGGTTTGAAATGAATAAAAAGCTTGAAGAATATAACATTCCTGCACTACGAGAATATCGCATACAGCATGTGTCGACTAATTTAAACATTTACGTTTATCCTAAACTCTTGATGGATGATTATTTACGTTTATGTCCACTGAAAGATGAATGGCATGGTTTGGATCACAGTATTCGACCGAGTCAAGAACAATTTGACTTGAGACCAAATTTCAAGAAGGAACATGAAAAGCTCATTTATCTTTCGATGGGTTCGTTTGCATCAAATTTGTTCGGGTTAATGTCACATTTAATTAAATTATTGGCTAAGTGCAAGCATAAGATCATAATCGTTACTGGACAGAATCATGACAAGTATGAGCTGCCTGAAAATATGTGGGGTGGGCCATTTCTGCCGCAACTCCAAATTTTACCTCTGGTCGATTTGGTCATAACACATGGTGGCAATAACACATTTATCGAATCACTTTATTTTGGTAAACCGATGATAATCATACCGCTGTTTGGCGACCAACCTGACAATGCACAGCGAGCGGTCGATGCAAAAATAGGCGTTAGATTTGACCCGTTTGAAGTGGAAGAAAGTGAATTGTTGAATGCTATCGAAAGTTTATTGAGTGATAAAGAAGTTGCTGAAAGAGTTCGCAAAATATCGACACAACTGAGAGCAAGCAACTCGATGGATGTTTTAGTTCCAAAAATTGAACTAATAGCAAAACAACCTAAAATTCCTACAGTTGAGTTACTTTTCTCAGTGTCTTTGTAATCAATCTTTCGATCAAAGTTCAAATAAAATCAATGATCATGCGAAATCGCTTCATTTTTGTTTTGAAAAGCTTCGATTAAGTGAGCTGTACGAAAATGTCTAAATAAAAATTTTTCTTTAAGATTTGTAAAAAGTAATTTTTAATTGATGAAAAGGTCGTTCATAGAAGAATGACAATTTCTCAAGTCACAGAGCACATGCTTGATATTGTTGGTGAATTAAAACGAAGAAATTGGAGGTTTGTATTCACCACAGATGAAGAAATGAAGATTCGAAAGGCGAAAAATTTGAAAGACAAGGTAAGAAAAGAACAATGACAAGCTAAAGCCGCACGGGAAATTTAAGATAAATATTTTCCCCTAAAAATGAGCGAAACGCAAATAAAATAATAGCGAATTCAACAATTGAAGAGCAATTTTAAATTTTCCAAAGATTGCTTTTAAGCATTGAAAGCAATCAAAAAAAAAAAAAATCTGAAATCATTTCGAATGTAAGGGCGGATATTAATCTAATCACGAATCTTGTTTTGAATCTGTTTTTGTTAAAATTTAAATTGCCAATTGAATGAATTTATTCCGAAAGAGCCTCTCTAATAACATATGCATTGTTGGATAGGCCCTTTCGGAATGAATTCATTCAATTGTGCAAAAATCCTCCAACAAGCGATTGTTGTTTTTGAGGACGAAAAATCATGTTACCATGCTACCTTGCTTTTTAGCACAACGATAAGCTTATTGGAGTTCAAAAATTGTTAGAGAAAAACATGAATCCGAGACCTTAAAACAAAGTTTTTCAAAAATTCGATAAGTTTCAAAAAAGAAAAAATCTTTTCGTTAAATGCAACAATAGGTGCCGCTTTTTCTTTTAATGTAAGTTGAATGAGAATTAGCTAAATATTTTAGCTTTATCGACCTGAAGAGAAACGCATTTGCTGACCCGGATCTTAAGATAACTTTAAATCCAAATAAGTGAACTTATGTTATTTCTCAGACATTTTTTGATTCTTTTTCTCATTTTTCATGTTTTTAAGTCAAATGAAATTGAAGTAAACATACGTTTATATATGCGATGTGCACGTAAATGTCTCTATGGAAAGAATAAAAACAAAAACATTTTCAAATGAAATGAATAATAAGAAAACAGCCTTCGAATATAAATAAACATATTTTTAGTATAAAGGTGAATTTTCGAAAGATAAAAATCAACCAACACTCTTGCAAGCTCAAACAGTTTTCTTTCAACTGGAGAGAAATGCTGTCATAACTCTTCTGAACTTCTTCGATATATGAATTGATTTTGAGTGAAAAACAAATTGTCTTATATCCCATGGTAGATGATTAAACTTAATTCAGTGAATTGATGTATTTTTATGCTTAATTTGACGTGAGTTTTGTGAGTATTTATCAACAAACCAACTCTAGTGTGTTTATAAAAGATTGCAAAGATGTGTCAATAGAAGAAAGTTGATTTAAGATTCGTTATATTAATTTCAAATATATCAAGTTTTTTCTTGGTTTCAAGCGAATTAATTTTAGCATAAGATAAGATATCGGAATAATAAATATAAAGTATTTTATACTTGTAAAAAGTTATTTTAAACCGTTTCGGACATCTTTCAACTCCTTCATTTGGAGATCTGAAAGAACAAGAGCGCTATTACAATATTCAAGCAGTAGTCTTATATTTGTCGAGTGAATACATTTAATAAATTTCAAACGAAAGTCTACCAGAAAAATGTTTACGAGTATTTGTAAGAATAGATCAATTTTTCGTGCTGAATAAAAAGCTTTAAAGTCAAAGAGATTAATTTAATGTTGAAAATTATAAAATTTTCCCACAAAAATTTCAAAAAAAATTTTGTAAAAATTTTTATCTTCGTTTATCGTTTTTCTTATTTTAAATTTTTATAATTGTCATGTAATTTTTCACTCATATTTCGTAATAATAAAATTGTGCTAACATCGAACATAAGTAAGTTTACTGAGTTATGCAACTTGTGTCAGAGAAATTTCTTCGCTTTTTATTTTTACTTGTAATAGTTGTCTTTTCATTTCATGCAAATTTATTAAATGCTCTCTTTTCATACTCATTTATCAAAAGTGATAACTTTTCTATACAACTTTCTTTTTGTCTCAATTATAATCACTTGCAAAGCGAAATAAAATTGAATTTCGTTCGAAGATAGTATACAGAAAGGCTAAATTAATATTTTGGCTGGAAATAAGAAGTCTAAAGAGATTTTGTCTCTTTTGTCTGTTCTTCTTGATTTGAAAATCCAATTTAATAACGCTTAATTAACGAAAAATATTGTTTTAATTAATTTATTTCTCTGTGAAAATTAAGCAAATGCACATAAAGGATTTAAAATTTAAGATTTTAAAAATTAAAAACTGTTACAAATTTTTTATTTTCGATTGGAAATTTTTTCTTATCTTTAATGATAGAATCAAAGAGATTTAAGTATATGTTTCAAGAATGAAAGAAAAAGTTGCTTGATTAATAAGAGATCAATAAGGAGTTGAAATATTTTTGTGTTTAGAAAAATCTATTAAAAAAACTTTTCGAAAAATTGTTTCGCTTGAAATTTTCTAACGAGAAATTACTTTCATAAAATCTATGAACTCTTGAATGCAAGAACAATTTATGTCATTGTCAATGTTAATTAGCCTATATAGAAAAATATAACTTTCATGAGTTGAATTTAATGACATTTTCTGATAAAGTTTTGAGACATTGTTTAAAATAAATTAAATACTTAATTAAAAAATGTTTTCTCCCACTTATTATTTGTTTTAATTGCCAAACAAGAATGAGGCTTGTGTTTCTTATTCCGCGATAAAGTTGCTAATTCAAGCCCGAAGAACAAAAGAAATTAGCCGTGATTGATATTGTATGTTTGTTTTTACTTTTTTCTTTACTTGATATTTTATGCTCTAGTAAATTTCGATTTCAATTTTAATATACCTTTAATTTTAATAAAACTTTTGTTTAAGTTTTTCGAAATTTCATTTTGACGCACAAAATAAATTATTTAAGTTCGGATTTTGCGTGCGACGCACAAAGCTCACAAAACCTTGTCAATATTTCTAATTAATTCTCTAAGTGTTGAATCAAAGATCTTCGTAACATTTCTGCAAAATTTTCTCTCTAAGTTAATTTCGCTCAACAAATGGTTATGGAAAATTTGTGAGAATTTTATTCGTGAACATTTAAAATTAGACATGAGGATAAGTTTTTTGAGTGAAAATCTTTCTTTTTAATGACTTCTCAACATGTAAATAAATTTTTAAATATTATGATAATAAATTCTATCGAAATGTTTTAAGAGCAAATGAGTAAGATATTTGTACGTCAGTCATAATAATAGCTTATCGAATCTAAAAGCTTTTATCAATTTTTTTTTAAATTAGAAAGTTTTAAATATCGAAAACATTTTTTCAACCATTGACCCGATTGAAAAAAGGCACCAAAAGGAAACGAAAAAACATTTTAATCACAAACTAAGATCTTAAATAAAAAGTTTGTGAATTGATTTATTGCTCAACTGTATGAAACTTTTTTCAAGCTCATAATTAGGAAACGTCAATATCTGCGCTCTTTTCAACTCAATGTCTCTAAAATCACGCTGTTTTGGAAATGCAAAAATTTGTGCTCGATGCCATCAAAATTGTGAATCACTTTTAATTGTTTTAATCGATTACTGTGCGCTTTATTGTTACGTGAATAAATTTTGTAAAAATTTGAAAGCGATCCATCCAAAAGGTATTAAAATTATTTGTTTCTTTTTTAAAGAAAGATTTATGTTCAAATTTAATTTTGCTCGATGCGATGCGTTCTTGTCATGCTTCTTCCTCATTATTCTCTAATTGAGCTTAATCTATTGACAATTTTGTGACGTTGAATTAACTTATTCAGCTTATTTAAAAAAGGGATTTGCAGTGAGAAACAAATATATGGCGAAAAATTTGAATTCATAAATTTCGACTTCGCTTTCGATGATTTCAATGTTGAGTTTGCCTTGATAATCGATGAAAGACGTGAAATTTTTCATTTGGTTGGAAAAAGTTAAAAGCATTCAATTCTCTCAATATTTTAGCATTTCTTACTTTGCTTAAACAAAGATTTCTGTCAGTTTTAGCTCACGAGCTACTTTATCAATACTTTATCAATGCCTATCTTGAAAACCACTTCGAACACTTAAATCGATGATATTAAGTGAAATTAATTCGATTCGAAATGATTTCTGCGTAAAGTCGAAGTTCAGTTTGAAATTATAACTTTTAAGTGCCTCTTTATCGGAAGTTTGCTTAAATACAAATGCATCGAACATTGAACGAGCAGAAGATAGGCACCTCTTCTCAAATTGTACTCGCAAAGATCTGTCTGCATTTCGATGGTCAAAACCGCTTCGTAATTTTGTGTACATTTCTGAAAATCACTTCAAAAGTGAATGTCTTTTCTGTATCATTTAATAATTCGTAAAATGATTAGAGGGTCACTTGTGAGCGATTTCAATTAAAAATATTTTTTAAGCATATTTGAGGAAATTTTCCTTTAAAGGGTTAATTAACCTCCTTATCAAAAAGTTTAATTAATCGTGTTCATGTAATACTCAAGTACGTCTACAAATAAACTAATCGAGCGGTGGAATTATTTGTGATTATCGCATTTGTTTAATATTTGACAAATATAGATATCAATTTGCTTCAAGTTGATTTTTTGCTTTGATTAAAATTTGATCGACTTATCAAACTGCAAGTGACAAAATAAGACTTTAGACATATTTTTAGCCTTACATGGAAGCCTTGGGAATGTTTTCTCACTTTTCGGTGAGATTTTATTCGAAACATAGCTTCAACTGTGTAATTCACAAATTTGAAAATTCTTTGAGCAACCATCCCACGTATAAAGTTTTATTCACGTGCAATCTCTACACTTGAATATGGTGAAAAAAGTTGTTTCTCGTGCCACTAGAAAATATCTCAAAGATTTAATTCAGATCTAAAAAAATAAAAAAGTTTATAAAATACTATGTTACCAAGAGAGACTTTTTCATTTAGCTAACAAAATCTTTATAAACTACATCGAGCTTTCATCGAACCTTTATGCTTACTTTTAGCATATTGGATTAGATAATATTTGAAAATAACTTTTATTTTGAGTTCTAAGAGGATTGGTTGAAAAGTTTGTTAGCAACAAGAAAAAATTTTTCGCCATCTATTCGAATGCGAAGTATGCAAAGGTTGCGCAAGCAACATGAATTAATGATTTGCATGTTAAAGGCTTCTCTTCGGATTTTCTCATCAAAATGTGAGAAACCGTACGCGAGATTTGCTCGTAAGATGTTTATTAATTAATTAACTTATAATTCAAGTCAAACCCAGTAAATTGCATCCATAAACCAGTAAAAAAACAGAAAACGAAAGAAGATGGATAAAAGAAACAAAAAGAAAAGCATAAGAGTAAAGAATGAAAAGTGGAGAGAAAATTGAGAGAAAGGAAAACTCAAGCGCACTTTGCTTTTTTTGCATGTGAGGGATAAAAAGAGTGAGAGAGGGAGAGAGATTAAACTTTTGTTGGCATTTTTAATGCAGAAAAAATTTAAATTATTATTGATTTATGCATTTCAAATTCCCAAATTATGCTAAAAATGCCGAAATAAAGGTTAAAAAATTGTAGATTAAACATCATTCGAAAAGAATCATTTAAAATATTGATTTGTTCTTTTTCTAAATATTAGTTTAATATGCCCATACACGTTTAAAAGTTCTATGTATCGAATCATTTATTTAAGTAACTTATGAACATATTAACATCTTCTATTTAAGTTTACGTTGAAATTTATCTAACATTAAAAATAAATTTTGGCAGTTTGAAGATAATAACTTGAGTTTGAACAAATGCTGCACTACTTTACGAGTTTTTCTGCATTTTGCAAAAATAGTAAAAATTGTAATTTTTAAGCAAATAAGTTAGGTTCAAATCACTTTTAATAAAATTTTTCATTTAATCTTTTCATTTGTGTGAGTTTTAATAATTACAACTTAGTCAACTTTTGTTTTCGTAAATGACGTAATGGCGTAAATAAGATTTCTTAATCGAGAAATGCGCTTTATTCTGTTTTTATTTCAGAAGTAATCTCATATAACCATACATAAGTTACTATAAAGCCTCAAGAATATATTTTGTTCTTGAATATAATGCGCAATTTTAGGTGGTGATTCAGCTTGTGAAAATATTGATTTTATGTGCTTATGCAGCAAATTGTTACAAACTTTAAAAAATTGTTGTTTAGGTCATATATTCGTTTACATAAATATAACTTCAATCTAAGAATATAATATCACTTCAATAGTGTATTTATTAATTAAGTCGTTTTGTCAAAGCCTATGGGAATAAAAAATTATGCGGCAAAAGAGCTTGTCTTGTTTACTAAATGATAATTCACTTGACATGCTTTTCTCTTTTGATGGTATTTTGTTGATGGAAATTTACATCGAAATTAAAAAAAAATTAGAACGAAAGAAAAACTAAAACTTTCCTATTTTTAAGTTTAAATATGATTAAACATTTACAACTTTTAAGAGCTCTACAAATCCTTTTAAATCGTTTTACATTTCTCAAAAGTTTTCCAAACGAACAAAAGTAACTTGATTCAAATTTCTATTTTGTTTTTGAAATTATTATGAATACTTGATAAATCAGTTTCATTCGTAAACTTTTGAACACTGAGTAGAAAAATTCTTACTTTTAATGTTTTCTTTTCAATCTCATCAGCTTACATATAGAACAGAAAAAAGTCTTTAAACAGCATAAAAGTAAAAAACTTCTTAAGTTAATTCGCTGCATTAATTCAGTTTGATGCGAGCTTTGTATTAAAAATCTTATAATAATTTAAATAAATATTTTAATTTATAAAAATATGAAATTTAATTGGCACGAGTCGGATGGCGTGAATTGATCTGACATAATGCTTTGTTAGATTTTTATCTTAAGTGCACTCATTTTGTATCTAAGAAAGAAAAATGTTAAAAGCTTTTTTATCTTCATGACAAAATTACAACATAAAAAGCTCGCTCGCTTTTTTATATAAATGCTTAAATTTTTCAATGTAATTTTTTAAAGTTATTTTGCTTTAGAATTTTTAAATTAATAATTCGTGATAATGAATATTAGTTCTGAAGTGTTTTGTTGTAATTCAACGTAATTCAATTTAACGAATAAATTTTTATAGTTACTCAAATTGATGCTTTGAGCTTTTGAAAATTGTATTGAAACAAGAAATGCATCGATTTATTTTGTATTGTGTTCACGCTATCCATTAAAAAAATAACTTTTTTTGCAGTATATATTGTGAAATTGTTTCTTGTGAAACAGTTTTTTGTTGAAATTCGCATCATTCATTTAGAAGAAATTTTATTTACTTGCTTTTTTGAACGTCAAAAACAACGTCATCTTAAGATTAGCTAAAAATATTCGGACAAAGATTAAAGAAGTTCCGCTATCATCATATGATATCGAGCTTTTGTTTCATAGTAAATATTTAAAATTATCAAGAAAAATGTTATAAAATTAGTTGATCAGTAGATTTTTCCACGAGATAAATATGTCTGAAGCAATTCTGTGCACAATTTATTGTATTTGTTTTATGGTTGATTTTTTACTCAATTTTTTCCGTCGACATAATAAAGTAAATACTTATTTGGTTTACTCCTCTTTTCAATTAATATGAGATATGATTACTTTCTATTACGAAGAAAAGATTTCAATACACGAAAGTTCTCAAGTACTGATAACAATTATCAATTCTTGACTTATTGATGCAATGCAAAGCTCACTTTTAAACGACATTTTCTTTATAACCACAAGCCGCTCGCTTTTTTGGAGAAGTTCATTAAAATTTTGCTTCAGGTTTAATGAAGACACGGCTGTGAAAAAATACTTGAAAAAAAAGTTTCAAAATGGAAGAGATGTCAGTGAAATTAAAATGGTTGTCCACTATTGTGCTTTTGATCACATTTTTCCTTTATGTAAGTGTGAGGTTTCAATTTTATTTTACGAATTAAAATCTCTTTTCAGAGCTTATGTTGGAATTCCTTTTTTAGTACTTTACTTGATTTCCAAGAGATATTGGCAACAACAACTGATAAAATATCTTTTGGTTTATCCGTTAGATCTGCCGGATCATGCATCGGTGCTCTAGGAGGTACGCAATTAATTGGCGATCAACTTAAAACTTAATCTAATGCTACTTTTCGCGATTGTTTTAGGATCTATTCTCTACAATCACACAAATCGTGACATTACTTATGCCGTGTTTTTAATTATAATGGGAATGGTCGCTGTAATCATTCCGAGAATAACTGACCTTATCTGGCACTTGTTTCTACAGTCGATCGTCGGCTTGGCAGTAGGCGTAATTGAGGTCGGCGGGAATGTTAAAATTTTGCTCATTTGGAAGGAGAAAGGAGGACCTTTTTTGCAAGCATTGTCAGCCGTGTGGACAAGTGGAGGTGCTATAGTTCCACTACTGTTAGAGCCGTTCCTCTCTCCAACACCCGAAGAAAATAGGTGTAAGACATCGAATTTAACCGAGTGCCGTGGACTAATAAATGCAAACAATGAGACAAAACTTAGCCTAATTGAGAATTCAACTAAATTCACATCTAATTACACCGCTACAGAAAAAAGCGAATCTATAATTTGGTTGCCATACACAGTTCTAGGCGTGAGCTTGGTCATATCGGGTCTTATCGCTCTGCTGATACCTTTGTTCAGTCAAATTGAAAAAGCAAAGAAAAAATCAGAAAAACAAAGAAATATAGAGCTGAACAATGTGGAAGGTGAAAAAAGTGAGTTGATGAAGAAAGCGGCCGAAGAAAGCATTACAAAATTTTACAAATATGGATGTGTGGCTTTATGCTGCTTGCTGCTATTCATATTTTACGGATTCAGCGACACAACTTGGCAATATTGGATTCCATTTGTGGTTCGCATAGATTTAAAACTTGATAAACCAACTGGACTTCATATGCTTTCGGCGATGAACACCGCGTTCGCGATCACTAATCTAAGCGGAATATTTTTAGCCGCTAAAATAAAGCCGTTCACTCTGCTCATGTTTTTAACCTCGTTGCTAACCTGCGGTAATTTAATACATTTTTTCTTCTGCAACACTTCGCTGACACTTCTTTGGGTCGGGGCAATTGTGGAAGCAATTGGTTTCGGTTGTATTTATGCGACAACATTCAATTACCTTCAATTGAAAGTTGGCATTACGAATACACTTGGATCATTATTGGTGTTCGCAGCTTGGTTTGCGAACGGCATGGGCTACTCTCTTTTAATCGGCTATTTTATCGAACAATATCCAATGACACTCATTTACACGAATATATTTAGCATCGCCGTAATCATATTTTGTTTATTCGGCTTATATTTTCTCGAAAAACGTGTCAAATGTAGAAATTAACTTTTTTAAATTTAGTTAGAATAGAATATTCACTCTCGTCCATTTCAGCAATAAACTTTCGTTCTTTTCACTTTTGAAATCAAACTTTGCCACAAAGCAAGACTCAAAATGTATGATCAAAGTTTTTCACAATTTGCTAAATTTGGCCAATTTTTGAAAAGCTGGAAAAATTGTACAACTCTGTCCGAAAAATATTCTCGTTATGCGCAAAGAGAAATATTCCTGAGCATTATTCCGCCGAACATATTAATTAGTTAATCCTAAAGTAAGAAGATTTGATTAAATTTTTATTTATTTTGAAACTTTGCCTATCATTTTTCATTTTTATCTTAAAGTTCCGTTAACTTCTCAGCTAAATACGTGCACGTGAAGTAAACTTCGACTGTCAACAACTACTTTGACTAAATAAAATAATGAAAATATGCTATAATCACATTTCTTTTTTTGATATAATTATTTGCGTAATTTACCACTCGTTTATGACGATCCAATTCATAAGACAAGTGCATGGCAAAAGTAGATGTAAATCATAATTATTTATAAATATTTTACTATTGTCCGATTTTACAACTTAAAAAAATGCGAATTAAGGTGATTTTGTGTTAGAACAGAAAGATGTGAAAGTGTTTAATAATAAAATTATTTGTGAAAAATGTCGAAAGCAAAAGCTTACAATCTGGTTAGTGAAAAATAACGACTTCCTCATTATTTTTGCATTGAGAGCTGAGACATGGAGCAATATGAAACGATTTACTCATTGGACAAATTGATTATTGTCTCGAAAGAGACTACTGACATTCATATCCTCGCTGTTCGTACGGTCATCGGTAAGATGGACACAAGCTTCTCTCGCTTTCTTATCAAAATTCAAAGCGTTCGCAAACATTTGAATGTCAATGCAAAGAGAAACTCGCATTTTGTTCATAAATAATAAAATTCACAATTTACTCTTTTATTCTGTTTCGTTTCATTATTTTTCCATAATTCACTTAACAAATGTGCAATTGACGAGTACAAATAAAAGTGAGATGATTTAAGTATAATCTGTGGTTTATAAAAATGAGATTAAAGACAATCGTATCTTATTAACAAGAGTTCTATGCAATCTTTAAGGGTTTTTAAATTAAATTCTTTCTCCAAGATAATCTCGAAGGTAAGATAGGACATAAATTGTTTCGCCGGCATCTATCGCTATTAATGAAGTCTGTTTATAAATTAGTTTTATTTTAAATTGAGACGCACATTAGCTAGCATCTTTCCATTAATTATCGCCGGAATAGAGATTTTTTCCGACACTGAATTAACATTAAGCGAATATTATTTGTTTTATCATATTCTTATTTTCCCTTTGCTTTCATCACTTTAAATTAACAACAATAAAATTGCACGTTCTCAGTTAAGCAAAAACCTGTAAAACTCTCATTTTACTTTTTCCGCTCCTTTTGCGTGAAAACTGTTGTTTTTTATCGATGATATCAATTAAGAAATTAAACACAAACACTTGTTCTTAAATTTTATGAAAGACCATTCAAATATGGATAAGCGATCAAAAGCATCTCGTCTAAAAAAGAAGCAACTTTCTTTCTGAGCAGATAGCACTTTTCATAGAATGCACTTTTAAATTAACCAAATTTTTGAAAATTCGTGCAATTCTTTGAGCGATATGAGCATCTAAATCAATTCTAGATTTTTTATGCATAATATTATTTGTAACTTATGTGGTGATTTTCCTTTATTTGTAACGGTTTTCTCCAGCAGGGGAAATGATTTGTTCTTGAACCAAACATCAATACTTGATAAAAATTGCTTTATTGTGCAATTTTGCATGCTAATGAAAACGGTTGAGATATTAATCAATTATCTATTAGAAATCTTTTTTTGGGGAAATCAATGATGAAATTTTTGTTTTTCTTCAACCAAAATGAATTTATCAAGAAAAGGATCAACTTGAAAAATTATCATGTAATCTTATTCTCTTATCCTTCCATTTTAAAATGTGATCTACAAGGCAAAAATCTTAATTATTGATTCATCTTGATTGATTTAATCTTGATTGATTTTTTAATTTTTTCATTTGACTGTGTATTTACCGTTTTGTTTTTTATGAGAAGCAATAAAAAATATATAATGCGCGAGATTACGTAAGGGTAAAATTTTCCTTAGTAATAAAAATTTTGTCATATCAAACGTAAGATCAGTTTTAGAACCTTCTTCTCATTGAAAATTCACATATACTTCCAATGCCACTTTTAATTTAATCAATTATTATTTGTAATCCACAATTTTCTTTTTCACATTCATCTCTAAAAATAAATTTATTTTGAAAGTTTCCCATGATTTATTATATTCATAACCTTGTATGAATATGAATATTTTACAACAAGTAGCTCTGCAATTAAATGTAATCTATTTTAATTTTTCGTTTCAAAAAATTATTTCAATGCGTATTTAAAACTAAACTTTCACGAAGTATAATTTCAAATCAAAGTTTAATATTAAGAAATAAACAGGCAGAAGTGATATTCCAAGATCAATTCTCTTCCAAAATGAATTTGACTATGATTATAATTTGAATTTTTTCAAAAATTATAAGGCTAGAAAAATAAAAACTGACACAAAACTTTTTTTTGAAAACATTTAATTTTTCATATGCAACTTTTTTCACTTTAAAATCGACCTGCCATTACAAACAGAAAGAACCTTTTTAAATACATTTTTAAATTTGATTTTATCACTTACTTTAATTTCTTAACTTATTTCAAAAAGAATTTTTAATCTTAATTCAATAACAATTTTGGCCTTTTGTTACTTGATTTCCAAAAATTAGTTCCTACGTGCAATTCAACAAAACAAGTATGATGCTTGAATTTTTAATAAACTTGTAATTTCAAGCAATGCTAACAGGTCAAGGAGAGTTGCAGGGTCTCCTTTCTCTCTCTCTCTCTCTCTCTTACTCACTCAATTTGTTGAGCAAATGAATTGCTTAAGTCGAAAGTCAACAAGTACAAATTTGAAGCAGTTGAAAAGTTTTTCTAATATTTGAAAGTTATAAAAAATAGCTTAAAAACTTATGATTTATTATTTTTCTGTTTTTTTAAAGACATTTCCTCATTTTTAATTATTCTTTAAATGCAACTTTTATTCTGCTCTTAAAGGTAAAAAACATGATTTCAATAAAAAAAAATTAAAAATATTTTTATTCAAAATATTAAAAATGAGCAAAGTTGCCTGCAAATTTTATCTTTGATCCAACTGATCGCACTACTATTTTAAATATAAAAAATCTTTATTTTTTAATTTATAGTTTGATTAATTTGATTTATGGAGTATTTTATATAAGTTTATATACATGAAGCAAAAGAAAAAATTAATTCTGCTCAAGTTTTTTTTATGTAATATAAAAAATGAATAATATTATGTAATATAAAAAATAAAAATAATGAACGATGAAAAATTAAAAAATGAAAAACTTGAAAGTATAATTAAAAAAGGCTGTGAATTTTGTGTCAAGTGCAGAGCAAGTGCATAAACTGGGAAAAGCAAATGTAATTATATAAGAAATATTAACTGTAAAAAATTAAAAAATTCTCACGAAAGAGAGATGAGGCAATTAAAACTTAAATTTATCTTATAGGTACTTAAAACAAAGGGCGCAAAAAATTCAAAAGAAACCAAAGTTTTTACATTTTTACAAGTAAATTTTTTAATTAGATTTTGAACAAAATTCTAAGTTAGTGAACTTATACATGTGATGTAATACAAAGCACTAAGTTAAATAAACTTAAGCATAAGTACAAATAACTGGGCTGCAATGTTCGAAATTCTACAAAAATCGATTCTCAGAATTATACTCAGTGGTGTAAGCAAGCCACACTCCGATATCTGCTTTGTATGTCCGCTTGCTCAACGCTTCTGCGTGCGATCAAAAAGTACCATAACAACAATTTTGTAAAATTTATAAAACTAAAAATTAGAATAAATCATACTATGAACATTTAGAATAGAAAATGTTTGATTAGTTGATTCTAATATATTTTCACCTCAACATTTTTAGCGAATAATTCGCTTATGACATTTAAAAATGAGCTTTCGATTCCAAAATCCTAATTTTTGTACTCTAATGATATTATTCATAAAAATCAATTAAATTTATCTGCTTTTCAATCAGACAAAAAAAATCGAAAAAAGAATTTGTTTTTTAATAAATAATTTATTTTAAGTGGTTTCTCAAGTTTATTTTACAATTTTCGCAGTAAATACGACAAAAAACTGTCTGTTTGAAAGGATAATTTTCGTTTTGATTCAGCCAGCCTTCAAAAGTAAACAGTTACACAATTCAAAGTGTTTACCTTTGTAGATTTACTGTAAAATGTTTTCATTTTTATTTTTCTTAAGATTTTAAAAAGAAAGTTTATTTGCAAAGGAAAAGTTATTTCTGATTGAGCATATTGAAAAAATTACATGTTCCTATTCCTCTAGGATTTATTCAAATATCAATCGTCATTTATCTTTTCCATAAATGCAAAAATTATAAAACCGCATAAGGCATTTTCGTCCATCTAGCTCTTAATGATACTCACAATATTCAGACCTACAGTCAATCAGGAATGTTTTGTGATTATTTGCACTAAATTTAGTGTTTAATATGGATAAGATAGTAAAAAAATTTTGTCATCGACTGTACTCGCACTTTGACAATTACATAGTTTCATTATTTACTTGTCGAAAATGCGATTTATTTTAAGCGAACGATTCTAAAACTTCATTTTTTTTCGCTATTTCAAGTTTGAAAAAACCGAGTTATGCCCAAAAGCTTTTTTAAATGCCTGAGGCAAGCGATTTATGATTTCAAGCTTTTCATCGCGAGAAATAAGTTCTTCGCTGAGATTCATTAAGTACCATGACTTTGAATTCAATTAGTAAAGTGTACCCATTTGTAAATGTTGCAAAACAAATTTTGAGCTCGAAAAATTCAAAGACAAATATCATTTGTGCACTTTAAAAACCTTGCTCATGGCAATAATTATGAATCGCTTTTGTTATTATTTCATTGCTTTAAAAAAGCTTTCACACATCTTTCAGCGATCTTTCATAATCACCTTTCAGAATCGTTCTTTAATCGCTTACAATATTCGACACACTTTAACGTAATGAAAGCAGCGCAAAATAAATCATAAGAGAGAGAGAAAAAAAATTAAATTCCGAATTAATCATATTCACAATTTTGCTTTTCGAAATTCCAATGATAATTTTTAGACGCTGAGACTGTTTATTAATTAATGACGAGGTGGTAATTTTGCGACGCTCGCATTAAAATTCAGATAGAAATGTACTCGCAATTAAAGCTAAAGTAATTTCAAATCGGACGATATTCAATTTTTTAAGCTACGCTGCAAAACTAATAAACAACTTTCACAATTCAGTTAACACTGATAAAAATTAGAATTTTAATTGAAATAAGCAATTAAAAAATTAAAAACTTTGCATCGATTAGGTACTTACGCGTGTGGTTGATTCTGTTTTTTGTTTAAACGTAAAAAATGAGGGAAAATTCTCCTCGCACCTTGAACGTGATTAAATGCAAAGTTTGATTGTCGCGCAAGATAAATGAAAATTTGCTCATCTTATAAAAAATCGCATTAAAATGACAGCATATTAGATCCTTCGTTTGAAAAAAAAACTCCTAGCTTCATACTAAAGCAACTATTTAAATCGACGACTGGCAATAGGATTTTTGCATTCGGAGAGTGAAAATGTCCGCTTTGATAAAGGTGCATATCTCACTTTATTATTTTTGAAAAATTAACTTTCATATGTTAATTTATATTTCAGGTACTTATTCTATGCGCTGCCGTCTCATGCTCGTTGGGCCAAGGAGTTAAGGGTGGCCGTCGACCATCTCAAGCAGTTGTGACACGACCGAGACAACAAGTTGTTATTCGACAACAACCGGCACCACAACAAGCACCAGTGCGACAATATGAATATTCAGCCCCACAACAAGCACCAGTACGACAATATGAATATTCAGCCCCACAACAAGCACCAGTACGACAATATGAATATTCAGCACCACAACAAGAACTAGTGCAACAGTATGAGTATTCAGCACCACAACAAGCACCAGTGCGACAGTATGAGTATTCAGCACCACAACAAACACCAGTACAACAATATGTCTATTCAGCGCCACGCGAAGTAATTACTATTGAGCAACCTGGAACTTATCAAGAAGAAATTATAATTGAAAAACCACAAGAAGAAGAAGTAATAGTTGAAGCGCCACGTCGTCGTGCTACACAACGTCCTTATCGTCCCACTTATGTTGTCGAAGAGAGAAGAAAACCAAGCTTACGTAAACATATAAAATTTGTTTATTTACTTTTCAACATTTTTATGATTTTTTAGCTGGAAGAGTTAAAGTGGAACCTGGAGTAACCTATGGAGTAAGAAGAAAATATGGTATGGCAACTTCATTCGCATAAATGAGAAATTTTAAAATATAAAAAATTTTTCCACCAGATGAATCCCGTGGACGTAGAGATGAAGTGATAATTGTACCTGGAGGCCAAAGGAGATACCTCGAGGAAGAACGCAGACGCGGCGCTTCTGCTCCAGTTGTGCATGAGCATAGACCATCGCAGTCACAATACGTTGGCGGTAGCACTTACACTCAACATTCGTACTCTCATGCTGAAACACAACAACAGCAACAAGAAGAGACTCATCACGAAGAGACCCAGCAGCAGCAACAACTGCAACAAGAGTATAAATAAAGTAGCTTATGAGCAAAATAAAGAAAAAGTTTGTTAATAATTCATTCATTTGTATCGCTTCAGCTTTTGTAGCCAACCAATGAATTCATATTTTGATATTAAAATGCAATTTAAAAACTATTGAAACAAAAATGACTAAATATAAAAATTTAAATAAAAAAATTACTAAACTTACACTTGTAAGTTGATGGCGAAAAAATTTTAACTACAAAACTGCTAATGGCTGAGTGGTGTGAGCGTCGAGCACCATACCTCAGCAGCGTGGGTTCAAATCTAGAGAGAAAAAAGTTTTTTTTCCATTGTTTCAAATTTGAGTTTAATAAGTGCAAAAATTTTTCTTTTATTTGAAGGATGCTGGATTCAATCCCTCGCCCTTCGGACCCGAAATCTCATGCAACGAATGCGATCCACGCGCTGCATAATGAGCCACTGTTCCTTTGGCTCTACCTTCACCTTTATTTAAACTTTTGTTTTTGAAGTTATATTAAGTTTATAGGACATTCAATTAAATTTTTTTTTGTGGTGATTGATCGTCACTGAAGAAATTTAATTTTTTACACATTGTTGCGGAAATTAAAAATTTTTATTGCATTTTAAAGCGCTTAAATCGGACATCACCTTCAACTCCCTTTCCCATAGCCAAACCGTCAATTTTTCGAAAAACCTCGTTTTTCGCGAGAAAATAGATTTTTTTATGAATTTAACCAATAAAAAATAAAAAAGAGTTTCATTTTTATGTCCATTCTCTTAACCTTAACCATGCGCACCAAATAACAAAAACCCGAAGTTTTTTATTAACGCGGACAACTAATGAAAATTAAATCCGCATTGCGAAATCATGCGGACGTAATTTTCTTAGCGCTTTTAAAACAGATTTTTATGAAATTTCATATATAGCATCAAAATAACACTTTCTAAATTGTCGTTAGTATTTTAAGACTTTTGGTCCACCCATACGCTACTTTTAGCAATTTTTTTTTGTTTTCAATGTATTTCATGTCGAATTTGCTTGAAATTGAGAATAGCTTCTTTTCAATGATTTGTGATTTCACTTTTGTTTTCGCATTGTTGTGTGCGCGTTTAGACTGAAAAAGAASCAAAACAATTTTTAGYMCAAAAAGRAAAATTCGTTTCATCAATKGTTGGCGAGTAAAAATTCAAAMAAAAATCGACCTCTTCACTTCTTCTAAACTTGTTTAAACACCCGAATATTCTATTAAGTTAGAAAACACTTTCGTTTGAAAGTTGTTAATTTTGAGACTTTCGCACAAAAAAAATTGTTCAAAAATTGTTATTCGAATATTCATTTGCACAGTGTTGCTCTGCACTATCTCATTGGCGATAGCAGAGTTGATCATGCTTTGCTGTAGTTACAAACAGCGAAGCACGAATATTTACGAGTGTAACTCTTCGTACTGTGATTACTGTTGATATGAATGGTGTTGTGGCTAAAGTGTGTGCAGCAAAATTTTTARCCAATTTTCACAYTTTTWAAGCAYATTTAMGCACAAAATTTGGATACTTTTAAGCACCAAATTCATGTCTCTAGTGATTAATAAGAATGAAAGTAAAGTTGAATAATTATGGTCTCAATTGATCCTTGAAAAGGTTTTAAGCGATTTCGCAAATTTTTGGCTTTCAGTTCTTTCAAATAATTTATTTCATTTCTTTCACTTTCCTTACAAAAATTATGATCAAATTTGCCTAAATCAATGTTCACTTACCGTTGTTTCCCAATTGATTGTGAAAACTCTTTTCATTTCGAATTTGTGTATATTTTTGCTAAAAAGCGAGTCGTTCCTTTCTTGATAATCCTCTTTCTACGATTAAAACAATTCTTGCCCACTTAAAAATAAATTAAACAAGTTAAATTCACTTGAAAATATTCAAGATGTTTACTTGATGAAGCCATTCTTTGGTCGTGAAGCGATTTCTTGATATTTTTGCCCATCATTGCAATTAACATTGCAATCAAGAGAACAGAAACTAATATCATGTATATGATGAATAAAAACTTAGCTAAAAACGCGTGATCTGTCTTGTCA
>NCKU01001679.1:0-23730 GCA_003675995.1 Dinothrombium tinctorium
TCTTTTCTACTCACAGAATATCTTTCTGAAAATCCTATTCTTAGAAAATGTTTTTTAATCATTAGTTTCATTGTTGAAAAAGAAAAATGAAGAATTGGTTTTTTTCTGACAGAAAACACAAAGAAAAAATGTAAAAATATTCAAGCAAGGCAAGTGAAGAAGAGCAAAGGTATCGATTTAAATCTCTTTTCAACATGCTTTTTTCACTATCGTCTTTAGTTGAAACGTTTATTTTATGGTTATGTCAAGTCTTCCGTACTTATGTCCGGTGACGGGTGTACATTGAAAAACAAAAAGTTTTTATAGGCCCATTAGACCATTGCAAAGTGTTCAAAGCACCATTGAACAACAGTAACAATTTAAGCTAGAAAATTTTCTGATTTAAACTTAAAAGTTTAAAAATTATAAAAATTGCGTTTAAAAAATGAATGAGTTTATAATAATTTCACAATTACTAACTTATATGATTTATGTTCAATTTATATGAAAATTTTCAGCAGATTTTTGAAAGAATTTTTGTGTATATTAAACAAAATGAAATATTTCTTTGTCAGCACCACTAATATTAACTCTACAACTTCAGTTCTTTTAATATTAACGTATTATTCACAGTACAAAGGTTTAAAGAATTCTCTTCAATCTATTTTCCTTTTTATCTCGCGATCGGCTGTGAGACCCAATGGATGGAGCTTAAAACATTTTACTTCCTTAGATCGGATTGTCAGCCCTATCCGTAACCTTACATAAAAAACGGATATTTTGCTTTTACTGCACTCTGATTTTATCGATAAAATTGATAAGTTTAATCATAAATTAATAATTACACAATCTGAACATAAATGTAGAGATTGTATTCACATTAAAGAACTAAGTTGACTCCATGAATTAACAAAATTTAAAAACTCTGCTATTTATATTGGTGATTTAATTTATTAATAGATAAAAGCGGTGCATATAATTTTTATGCCAGATAAGAAAATAACATTTTTTATATATATTTATTGAAAATTAAAAACAAGTATGAGAATTACTCTAGCTTTCGACAAATTAATCGACTGTCATTTGCCTTAATTTTCAAACTCTTCCTCTAAATAAGATGGCCAATTAATTCGTTCGACTATTTTTATCTTACTTAATTCCTCTTATTCGGGCATTAAGATAAGTGTTACACAAAATCTAGGGGAGAATCATTTGAACTGTTAATAAGATTTTATTTAGCAAAGTTCGCTGAATGCGAAACAAGGAATTAACAACTCTAATTGCAATCTTTTAATTGCCAGATTTCAAATCTTCCATCAAAGAGTATTTAGGAAACATTTTTTGTATTTTGAGGCTAACAAGTTTCTGCATTTCTCAAAGATTTGATTTAAAATTTTTTAAAGCATAAATTTGAGTTTTAGTATAATTTTATAAAAAAGTTAAAATTAAATAGAAGTAAAAAGTAAATGAAAAATGAGTTTTATTTGAAAAAAAGTTTTGTCCATTTTATACAAATTCATTATTGTTTTAAAATAATCTTTAAACATATTACCATATTTTTTAATATTAATATTTTTGATTTTCAATTATTCTAATATCTCCAGTGAGAAGTTAAATGATTTTTTGTGGTTTATTCAAAAAGAAGGCATTCAAAAAGAAATTCAAATTCAATTCAAAAAGAAAATTTATTCATTCAAATTCATTTATTCAAAAAGAAATTCATAAAAAAGTTTTGAAGTTATTTAAAAACTAGCCAACAATTAGTGTAAAAGTGATAAATAGAGGAGGCAAAATTATGTGTTTAATGAAAACTTGGCATTTTGGAAAAAAATAGTGCCATTCAGAAAATGTAGTTTGATTACGGTTTAACATAGATAGAAGAAATTTAAAATCAAGGCACTATAAATTTTAAATTTTATTCATTCTTTGATGCTTATCATGCATTTTAAGTATTTAATACTTATTTATTATTTACGCATATTTATTTATATTTATATTATTTACTTTTGTAGAAAAACTTCAATAAGCAATTTAGTTAATTTTGTTAGTTTAATCGATTTAACGATGAAAAGAATTTCTACTTTACATCTTTGTCTTATAGGAGAACAGCAATCGAAAGGACACCAATTTTTATCTGCAACTGCTTAAATGGTAAAAAGTTTCTTCACAAAAATGTGATTATATTCAAAACAACTTATAGATAACAAAATAGAAGTTAAAAAGAGCTCATAAATGAAACAAAAATTAAGTAAAAATTTTGCATTAAATTGTTTAAACTAAATTTTCTAAAGTAGATCCAACTTTTCTATCTCCCAATTCGTTACTTTATAGAAGTTTGACTTCTCTTTATGGAGGGATCAGAACCAAATAAAAAATGTAAAAAGCTTCCACAAGCAAATATTTTGTACCTAAAACACATCAATTTTTCAATAGCTCATTATATCGAAAAGATTATATGGTTCTCATCACTTCAAAATACTTCCATCACTAAATTTATTTTTTATTTTAATCGTTTAACAAAATTTGTTAAGTTCAATCATGTTTACAGAAGCTCACCATTATAAAATTCTCAAATCTTGGAAAAAACTGAGGAAATATAAAAACCCGAGGCAATCCAGGCATTGCTATATTGAATTATATTATTAGAATTTAGAAAAAGAAGTTTGTCACCAGATTGTCTAAAAAAATTTGTCTCATATTGTGAAGAAAATAAAAATTTTGCAACGGAATTGAGAATTTTCGATTTTGCTCATATCGTTAGCTTTCAGGAACAATGGAATTCATTTTCATGTTTTCAATGTATTTATCTTCATGCTTTTCAAACTTCAAAAAGAACTTTTTTGATAACAATTATTCATCATTTTTCGTTTAAACTGTTTTATTTCAATATGAAATATGTGGATAAGATAGACAACTTTATGGCCATCATTGTGTAGTTTATAATTTGTTACGCTTTGGTGCCTGAGTTTTATATGAGTACAAAATTTATAAGTCATTTACATTTTATAAAAAATTTGCGTCAAAAATATAAAAAGATCGTTTTCTTACCCAACTTTGGTCTTTCAATTACTTTGTGTTATTTTAGCAACAATTATTGTTTTCTATTAACACTTTTCGCCATTTCTCGAGAAAAAAGAAGAAGTTACTTTATTTCTGTGGGAACCAAGGGAAAATTAATGATTTTTCTCTATGGAAAACCTTTTGTAAATATCTTTACATAAAAGTTTATTTCGAAGCGACAGATCGTAAAAAGAGTGACATACTTTTCACTAACTGACTGCGCAGATTTATTTATTTTCACTATATTTAGCATTTTTGGGCCAAGAATTCATTAGTTCCACCATTAAAAAAACTCAAATTCAATTAATTTATCGTTTTTATAAATTCTTTTATTACTTTGTTTTGAAGTCAAACACAAATTTATGAAGATGTTCTCGCAAAACGAGAAATTATAAAAGAGAGATTATTATAATAATGAGCGAAGTGAAGGCAAGGAATGCTTGCCTTAGAAATAGTATTTTTCGATTACAAAAATGTAAGTCACAAGTTCAAAATTAACAAGACAGCATTACACTGTATTAAGGCGAGTTTCACTAATTAGACATTAAAATAAAAAAATTCATTAAAAAATTAAAATTCAATAAAATGTTCAATACAAGTTTTTCATTAATAAAAGACGATTATTTTAATTAATAAATATTTAAAAATATTAATATATTTAAACAATTTTGTGAAATTTTCACATTCAAAAAATTGATTTTCACATAAAATACTTTTGAAACAATTTTATTTCACAAATTAAGTAAATTAAAATTGCAATTTTTGCACCCTAGTACCCCTCAGATGGTCCTTTTTCACATTAAACTCAATTTAAACTATATCCTTTAAACCAAAAATTTAAATTTTAAAAATTTGACACCTTTCTACATGATAGATTATCCAATTATTTACCTTTCTTATCTTTAATTAACTTGTGCACAGACAGACAGACAGACAAACAGACCGACAGACAGACCGACAGACATTAGGAGATTAAAAGCGTATTTCACTTTGTGAAACTCGCTAAAAATGTGAAAATTTGTATTGCTGGAATATTGACATTGCTTTGTTAAACTTTAATCAATTAATTCAATTTGTTACTTTAATTAAACTCTGATCTCTTTTTCATTTCAAAAAAGTCTTCATATTCTTTTAGTAAAGTTTTTTATTTTTAATAGTTATTAATATTTAACTAATACTTAAATATTCAAAAGCTAAATCCTATGGAAGAGCGATTTCTACAACTATGACACTAAAATTAATCTCAGCTTTTTTAGATAAAGATATCAGTAACATTTTACCGAACGACATATATTTGTTGGTTTTATTATCTGTTTATAATCATTTAAAAATGTGCTACCGATTCAAAATAAAATGTTTCGATAATCGAWAAATGAGCTTACCTGCAAAGCATACGGTGAATTGAGCGTYTCGTTAAAGTAGTTTTGCAGTTAAGCTCACTTTCAATAATCGAAACATTTTATTTTGAAACGGCATTACACTCGTGACCACGTTAACATGCTATTTTTTCAATTAAACATTGAATTTTAAATGGATCAAATAACATAATAATGGCTATCACTAGTTTATCACTTTATTTTAAAGCAACTAATAATTGAAAATAAATTTTAGCGCAACTTTCATGATATTCAAATCGCATACTATTTTGCATTCTTGTCAAAAACTTTAAGGACTTTTAAGTTTCGCCTAATAAAATTCATTGTTTTAGTACTTTAACTAATATATTCAACTAGAATAAAAAAGTGAGAAATCCATGATTTCATGAAATCATTTTTTTCTTGTTACTTAACTGTTTTTCAACTCTAAAACAGTTAAAATAGTAAAATCTGTAAAAGCTATTTTATTTTGAATCGTAGACAAGTGTGGCTGAAAATTAAGATGAAAAATTTAATTAAAGTTAATTTACGATAAAAATTATTCACTAAAAAGTATGTTTATTGTGAAATTGTATTGTGAAAATTAAAACAAGTCATGAAAAATTTACACAAATTGTATGAACAGCAAAAATTAGATACAGTTCCGGAAAAAATTTTTGTTCATGCGATAAATAAGGTAGAGATGCTAGCTCGTCTCTCGACTCGAAATATAACTTTGTTTTATAAAGGGTCAATATTGATCACGGTGACAATGTTACAATCAATGTTCTTAACTTTAGTTTCGAAAAAATCAGCGAGTTTAAACAATGCACAGAATTCTCGTTTAATAAAGAAGCGATAAATCGGAAATTATTTTTTTAAATCACAACAAATCACAATGAAATGGCAGCTGTTTTACACGCTTGTTGCGCAAGTTAATTTTATATTTGTAAAGTTTTGAAAAAATAATGAAACGAAATAAAGTAAAAAGCAAGTAAATTGCGAATTTTTATGAGCAAAACGAGTATTTCTCTTTGCATTGACATTCAACTATTTGCAATCGTTTTGAAATGCACGTTATAAGGTGAAGTATAGCAAACGGGTTCCCTGTAGAATTGTTCAAAAGGAAGCCCATCAGGACTAATTCAATGCGTTGAGTTCATTTTTAAAAGTTTTAAGAATCGACAACCAACCGTTCTCAAGCTATAAGCTCAAGTTCTAAAAATTCAAAAATACATTTTTTGGCCTCACTTTGTTTAAATATTCTTTTAAATGTTCATTTGAATCTTATAGGTAATCAGACTCCATTTCTTGAGGGATTTAAATGTCGGAACTGAGCCATTCTTAAGATATAATGCGAAATCGTAAAAATTTAAAATTGCGATTTTTTGCAATAAGCTTAATGTATAGTGTAGTTTGAAAGCTAATAACTTCTTTCAATTGCTCATCAACTTCAAAAATTGCATCGGTGATGAAAATAGTTCTTAATGCACATATGAAGTTGTATCTGCATACTAAACTTCGTTGAAATCGGGATCTGACAAAAAAAATAATTTACTTGTGAACCGTACTGTAGAGCCTAAAAGAGTATAGCCAGATAAAATGAGTATTATCTTTGTTCCCTTTAATTGTCTATGCTTAATTTATTTTATTTAAGTAATTTTTGAACATGCAATGATGAACAAAGAAAGGACGAAGATAATATTAATCTTACCTGCTTTTGCTCTTTTAGGCTGTTCAGTACTGCTCACAAGTAAACTATTTTTGGACCGATCCCAATTTCAACGAAGTTTAGTATGCAGATACAACTTCATATATGCATTAAGAACTATTCCCCTCGCAGGTGCAATTTTCCATTTGAAAGAAGTTATTAGCTTTCAAACTACATTATACATTAAGCTTATTGCAAAAAATTCGCAATTTTGAATTTTTAGATTTGGCATTATATCTTAAGAATGGTTCAGTTCCGACATTCGAATCCCTCAAAAATGGATTCTACAGGTCTGATTACCTATAACAAGGTTCAATTGAACATTTAAAAGAATATTTAGGCCAAAAAATGTATTTTTGAATTTTTAGAACTTTGGACTATAACTTGACAAAGGTCCTGATAAAGCTTTGAGTTTGCATTTAATCCTCAAATAATTGTAAAAGTTTTAAATCATGTTTGTTTTCAACTAATTATGCTACTGTTGACAACAAGTTTTACATCGCAAAGAATTTTTAGCTCAAATTTACATTTGGAATGATTAAAATTTTAATTTTTTACTTGTTTCTGTAAAGGCCTGATGATAAAAATTGTTTAAAATTAAAAATTTTTTATTTAATTTATTTATTAATTAATGAATTTTTTAAAATTAATTTCACTGTCATTTCACTGCTTAATCTCTTCAAACTAGATTTTCATAATGAAATGAAATCAAAAAGTTTTAATAAAGAATAAAACGACCTGTTTAAGTGACTTGAATTAAGTGACAGTTTTGTGCGTTCGCAAAAAAGTGAGATCATTAATGAAATGTGTTTAGTGAAAAGAGAATGAAAATAAAAATAAGTTGTGCTTTTGCTGAAAAATTACTAAGCGTGCCCACTAACAAAGCACGAGATGTTAATGGTCCCAAAGTGAACCAAATTTTATTAGAGCCATATATTTGTTTGTTGACTTAAATTTTCAGGCTTTGTAAGCAAAACAGTAGGTAAAAAATTAATAAAAAAGTCTTTTGCGAGAATTACTTTCATATGAAACTGCATTAGAGTAAAAATACACACGCAATACACAAATATATTGCAGCAAGAAAGCAAACTGTACAAAAATGTCACCAATTTTGTGGTAAAAAACTCGCTTAAATCAAATTTTTTATTGATCATGTATAAGCTAAACAATTTAACATGTGAAAAACTTTTTTATTTCTTTTTATGACACAGGTCCTTCTATTAAATCAACAACACCGATGACATCGTTGCGTTTCAACCCGTCAAATGGTAATATCAATTTAAACCGACTTCAGCATACTAATCAACATGCCGAACATCGAATGTGTACAACATCATTCACAAACCAAGAGCTCGTTTAAAATGATCAAATGATTTTTTTGTTTTTGTTTTTTTTCCGAATTCAAGCCTATAATTCAAATGTATTATATAAAAATTGAATAAAATTTCATTCGTGTGAATTCTCTTTTAAAAAATCTTCAATAAGACAAAGACATTCTTTTGATTGTTTCAAAACATTTGCGATTGCATCATTTGATAAAATATTGCATAACCAACTTGTTAAAGATTCCTTTTTAGATCCGTGCTTAATAACACAAATTATAGCAGAAATCAGAAGCGATTCTGAGAAAAACAATCGCTCCACTTTCACAGGAATTGATTTCTTAAGGAGAGTGATTACTTTCGAAATTTCAGTTTCGTGCACAAAGTCGTTTATATTTGCCGATTTTAGAGAGTCTTCACATAAAGAAATCAATAAGTTTATGATTTTTTCGTTGAAAATAATTCTATAGTAAGTATCTTTTTCAAGGTGTTGATCGAGAAAAGTAATAACAGCCATAAACTTCTCTAAATAGCGAAAGATTTCATTTAACTTTGACTTTTCTTTCATTACTTGTAAAAGTGTACTCATCGTAAGCAATAGTTCTCCGGTAAATGTTGGATACAACTTTAAATTAATACTTTCGTCTCCTGAGCAACATTTCAGCAGATTAAAAATGTTGAAAATAATATTAGAAACAGTATGCAATTCCTCGCTAACATCGTTATCATTAATACTTAGTCCAGATATTACATTTTGAGTCCAAGCAATTAGGGCACTTTCAATGCACAATGTATTTACTACTTCATTTATAGTTGTTATCGCTTCGATCACTTTCAAAATGTCGAGTTTTACTTTCTTCTCTACTAAAGGAGACGAATAAAATGTGAATAAAATGTTAGATATATTCATAGAATGACAAATAGCAAAATCTGTTTCATTTTTAACTCCATTCAAAAGCATATTTAGTGCTAATCGTTGCATTGAGTTTCGCTTCTGAATATCTGTAGTTTCCAATAATTTTATCACAAGAGTTGGAATTAAAGTCACGTCGATTGATCTATGTTTGAGAAGGAATTCACGCACAAATTCATATAACCTATCTGTCGGATTCAAGATAAATTCAATTAACCGGATCAAAAAATTTGTAACCAAAGGCGAAACTTTTTCATTATTTGCTTTAATTGATGAACGAATTAGCTCAACAAACGCGATCCAAAGTAAACGTTCGCTGTAAAGAGTAGAACTTTGTAGTTGATTGTAGAAGCGCTGTAAAACACAATAAGCAAGAGATCGCATGTGTTCACAATTACTAGACAACGAAATAATTGTAAAAGAAAGTCCATTTAGTTCAACGAATCGTCCACAATGAACCAAAACATGAGGAGCGAGTAAATGATAAAATGAATAAAGCAAAAATCTAGGATCATAGATTTCTGCATTTGTTTGGTAATGACAAAAAGGCGATAGATTCAAATCAAAAGGAAAGTTTTCAATAGTTTTCATTAATTTCGCTTTCTCGTATTGCTTCAAAACTTGTTCTAATTTCGGCTGCTTAATAAGTCTCAATTTGAGATCTTTGCGCACAGAATAAAACTCAACTGCTTGTTGACCCCAAACAGATGGATACAAGTTAATTACTGAGCAGTTATTTTTCTCGTGGAGCGCAATCAGTCGCAATAACTTTTGATCGATGCTAGTCAAACATGCTTTGTATGCTGCTAATAGAATGGGAACGAGTTCCACTCTGCACAGATCGCTATCGGCAAACAAGCAATATGAGAGCAAATCAACCAAACACTCTCTCAAATGTAAATAAGTGTTACTTCCATCGATTAGAACGTCGACGAATTTTGAGTGGCCACGCATCATTTCGAATAACTCTGCGATCAATGATTTTTCGACAATCGCACCATTTAAAATCGAATACAGTTCGGACAAATGATCGGTGGGTTTTTCAGATTCGGAAAACGCAGCTTTCAATTTGCTTTTAAAAAAAGCAACGAAATCATCGCCGAGTTTGGTCTGAAACAGTAATCGCATTTTGAAGTTCGTAGAAAATCAAAAAAGAAAAGCGAACCTTTTTGACGCTCTTTTCGTTACTTTCTCTTCTCTTCTTTCGTTTTTTCTTCTCGCTTTTATCATTCGAACAAAAATTAGTTTCGATTTCCATTTTTGGCAAACTTTGAGCGTGTTTCTTTTCACCGAAACACGTGTTTTTGGATTCACCAACTTTAACCCAAAGTACGCCATCTTTTGAATAAAAAAAAAACGCATTTAAACGAATGAGAGCAGCGCGCATTCCGATTTTTACTGCAAGCATTTCACTATCAATTAAAATCTTGAATATTACTAAACTTAAATTTTATTCAAAGATTTTGTTACATACAGGATTTTTTGGAAGATAAGCAGTTGCTAAAAAAAGGTTCCTGTTGAAATAAAGTTTACAATTTACAATTTACTATAAATCTATGGATTTTTCTATGTGTGCTTTCACTGATTTAGTCAATAAATAATAAAAAAATCAGCGTACAATCATTTACACTTTAAAACATTAGAATCTGCGTCACTTTAACTTTACTACATATATTTAAATTACTCTAAATTCAACGAAGCAAGTTTCTTGTAAGTTTTTTAATTTACGTTTATTTAATTTACGATTTGTCAGATTATTCAAAATGATCGCTTAAATAACTTTCTTGGATATAAAGATTAACATTTTAAAAATTGTTTAAAAAATCTGTCAATTATACTGAAACAGCACTCAATCTGTAAAATTTCTCTTCAACCAATTGATCGCAGAACAAATCGTGATAAAAAAGTTAAATGTCAAAAATTAACTTAAAAATAGATTATTAATTAGATAAATTAGATAAAATTTTCTAGATCAATAATTATATGAGTAGCTCAATACTTGCAACATAGTGTTTTCCAAACCAAATGTTAAAAGGGGCAAAATTTTCGGTCTTAACCTCTTCTTGCTAAGTTGACGCATTAATCTTTCAATTGAAGAATGAATTGTTTAGTCGAAAATGCGTCGAAAAATGAAGTTTATCATTTTATAAATTATTTTAAAAATTATAAGGTTAAAAACTTAAGATTTAACATTTTGAGTTTCAAGATTAAAAATCTCGAATAATTTACAACCTTTGCTTTTGGCCTTAAAAAGCTAAAATGTGAAACTTAAATGTGCCTAAAACTAACTAAATGTGTTTGATAAATTAAAGTCGATTGTTTTTATTCTCAAGTTTTAAATTATATAATTTGTGAGGTCTAAAAATATTTTTAAGTTATTTTTTATTTCTATTCGCAGATATATATATATTGAGCAGAAATGGAAACAGATACAAAGTCATTGCTTGTCGTGACAACCTAAGGTGGAAGACGACGTCTACTGGTTCCGCACACTTTCACACGCGAAACTAAACTCACGTCTTTGAAACCCTGTTTTAGCGTTTCACGATAGTCTCTGCTCATTTATTCGATGCATGCATATTTAAAAAAATTATACATCTACAAAAACAAAAATGATGATATGAGGAAAAAATCATGTCGACAGCACTCGTGGCATCAATATTTTCAGCGCAGTGAATTTCTATTTCAGCAATGAAGTAATAAGATATGAGAAAAGATTGTACAATTTTACTTCAAATTGACTTATTTAGAGTGTTTCTCAAAATTATAATTTTTGTGATTCTGCAATATAATTTGTTTCGTTTTGGTCTATTCACATAAAGCTCTTTAAAATTTTAGCTTGTGTTTGAAATGTTTGATTATTACAAAATTTAATTTAAAAATAAGATTTGTGTGTATCCAATTGAAGTTAATTTTCTTTAGATCATTTTAATTTAGTTCTTAAGTATTTAAAACACTTTTCAGTATTTTTTCACAAAAACAATAACATCAAGACACAAATTTGATGTGCTAGTATAATTCCTTTCATCTATCAAATCAAAAAGTTGCAAAAGATACAAAATAGAAGAATAAATCAACGAAGTTTTATTTCGAGCAAACTCGTCCACAAATTATTTTTATTTTGTAAAGACTCATAAGGAAACTGCTTTTTATGCCCACTCCCGATTTCAATGAAATTTTATATGCAAATAGAACTTCATGTGTGTATTAAGAATTACCCCCTCATAGGTGCGAATTTTGCGCGTGAAGCAAGTTATTCGCGTGCCAACTTTAACATTAAGTCTATTGCGAAAAATTTTGTTTTTTCGATTGCGGGCCTAAATTTCAACTGATTTTCACCCAGTTTGTTTTAAATGTTATACTAATTATATGCTAGATATTATTATTTTTATCTATTATTATTAATGTAAGAACATCTTAAAGGCAATTTTTCAGTGCTTTGGTACAGAGTTATGAGATATTTTTAATAAGATAAAAGTTGAAAAGTACTTTCATTTAAAACAAACCGGGTGAGAATCGGTTGAGATTTATGCTCGCAATCGAAAAAACAAATGTTTTTGCCATAGACTTAATGCTAAATTTTGCACACGAATAACTTCGAACGCACGCAAAAGTCGTACCTATGAGGGTTATAATTCTTAATTCGCACATAAAGATCTACCTACATACTCAGCTTCATTGAGATCGGAAACCAGCAAAAAAAATAGTTTCCTTGCCAGTTTTAAAGAAAAAATTGTAATTTTATTTACATATTAAATTTCTTTTAGTAAATTATTAAAAAGTAATGATGCGAAATGACTTTCGCTCAAGTTGAGTCTCATCTTTTTCAAAACAACTAATGGCGCTCTTCGATCACTTAACAAAATTCAATATTTTCCTCCAGAAGCGAGATGCCATGTTATCAACCATGTTTATAAAAACTTTATGAATTGCCATAAAATATTTTTTGTTTCTTCTAACGCTAATAGAAGTGAATAAAACTTTTTTTTTAAATCGAGATGTAGTCAAAATCTTCACAAGATTGGCCAAACTTAAAAGCATAACTTCATAAATTTGAGGCGCAGTAGATTTAAAATTGAATAAATTTTTTATAAAAAAGAGTGTATCTCGCATTTGTATTATTATAATAATATTTTTATAATAAATTTATTTAATTATCATTGTAAATTTTTTTATAAATTAAATTTTTCCAAATTATCGAAAAATATCTCGAAACGCTCCAGATCTGAAATCATTTTATTTTCTCGTAAAATTAAAATTTATATTCACAAAACAAAATGGCTCACTTATAAAATTATATTATATTCAAGTGTCTTGTGGAAGAAAAAGAAAGCAAGTGTATGAGTATTGCGCTGCACTCCTCTTGAAATAGAGAATAGAAATTTTGAATAAAAACGCTTTTTACATGACGTGAAATGAAAAAGTCTTAAAAAGGAAAACATAAATACAACTTTATATGATTGAAATTTGAAAACGTTAGCCATATTTATGAATAAACTTTTTTCTTCACTTTTTGCAGTGAAGCGCAGCGCAACATTTCTCTGCTTCTCATTCTCAATTATTTTTCGAAGTTATAAAAGCTTAAAAGTTTTTATTACATAAAAAGAAATAATAATTTAAGTTTCAAAAATGCAATCAACAAAACACATTTAGAAACTGCTACATACTTTAAGTTTCAAATATATTTTCATTACAAAAAAGCTTAGCGAGATTCAAAAAATTACGGAGTTTTACTTCTGCTTAGAGGTATCCAACTTTGCGTATGATTACTGGCGTCCGCGGAACGCGGATTTATTTCATGAGGAAATTGTTTTACATAGTCATTAATTGCTGTCGTCGAGCCTTCTGTTGTGACACTTTCGAATGGTTTCGCATTATTTAAATTGCTTTTGAATATGTCTTTCGACAGTCGATTTTGTTCGCTTGAATTCACAATTTTCACGTCCTCTGCGAACGCATTTTTGTCCACTCGTTTCATTGCTTTTGGCGGAATGGAGGGCGGAAAGGCGAATGCGAAAAGATTTTGCGATGCATTTGCGTCCGTATCGCTTGAGTTCGTTTTTCTCAGGCTTTCTGCAAAGCTCAAGTCAGTTGGAAAGAATGGTTTGTATGGAAATGGAAACATTGGCGGCCTCATAAATGGAGCTGGTGGCCCGGGAGCAAATGGAAATGGGACTTTGACTGGAGCTGGAATACTTGGTGCTGGCATCACTGGAGGTGGGGGACCCATTGGTCTTACAGCTATAGGCGCATAGCTGCTTCCCGACGCAAGATTTCCGTAGCTATAGTAGGGAAAAGGTCCAGGACCAGGTGGCGGAGGCGGCATTCTTGGTCCATAGCCATAAAGAGATCTCAATCCAGAAAAACTATAAATCGGCCTTTGAGAGCTTGCAGCCATTGGTCTTAAATAGCTGAACCAACTTGAGCTCCTTATTGGGGCGATCGCCGCTGTAGAATAACTTGGAGTGCCCAATAGATTAAGTCCGTCAATATGATTTGATTGATCGAAGAAGCCGGGAGGAAATGCGGAAATGGGAATAGGATCTGTGCTTGAAAAACTGAAAGGATTTTTAAACCGCGACGGCCTGTACGTTTTATAACCGCCGAACAGCGACGACAACCAACTCTTTTCTCCGGGACTTTCCCACTCAGATAAATCAGAGAGGCTTGACGAGGAAAATAGGGGATAGCTCTGACGATATTTAAGAGGTCTAGTGGCATAACTTGAGTAGCTCGGTCTCAATGAGTAACTCGGCCGCGAAGAGTAAGTCGGTCTTGGTGAATATTGTGGTCTGTCGCGTTCGTACGAATCATACGAGGGTCTCGATGGAACTGAGGACTTATATTCTTCAGAAGTTGGTGGGTAGTTATTATCATAGGGATCGCTGTAAGTATCAGGCGATTGAGGCCCATTGAAATTGTCGTTGTAGTCATCGTAGCTCTGCGAACTCGAGTATTCGTTTTCTTTCTCTCGATATCGATTATTATAGTTTTTGCTCGAAGTACTGCTTTCGGGTGGATTGTATTCATAATGGCTCGATGAAGAAGAAGATGGAGGAGCAGCAGGAACATCGTAGTTATTCGACGCTGCGAGTGGAACCATATCGGAAGTGTAGCGGTCGTTGCTTTTATAGGGCACTTTGAATTTATTTTCGCTCGCGAGCGAATGTTCGCCGAAAGCATCTTTCACAGATGAAGAAGCAGAAGCGGTGGCTGTTTGAGTTTGCTTGTCGCTGACTAAACCGCTAGATGAGCGGGTAAAAGTCGCGTCTTTCGCTTTATCGTTGCTTTTGATTCTATTCCAGGAATGGTCACTAATGTGACGCCCTTTGCGATAGTCTGAAACCTTCCATTCGTTAGTATTGCTCCCTTGACGCTTGCTAAACCGATTGCTCGCGTCTCTATCTTCTGTAGCGACGATTAAATGATCTTTGCTCGCTTCGTAAACGAAAATAGGCAAATCGTCGAACGAATACTGGCTGCTGTACTCGTCTTTGTTATTTGTTGTTGCATTTGACTCGCTTTGTTTGATTTTGTCGCTATGTGAGAAATCGGATGAATTTGCATTTGAACGAAGCGAAGATGAATCGATTTCGGTGCAAAACACGATTATTAAGAGATGGCCGAAAAAAGCCAAAAAGTGTATTGTCTGCGGAGAAAATTGAACGAAGCAAATTTTAATAACGCTGGAATTTTGCGAATAAAGAATTTACTTTGTGTGTGCAACGCATTAATTTGAAATTTTAATACAAAGTTAATTCATCAATTACAAGCGAAAACGAGGCGTGTTTTATTCAAATTAGGTGCTCGCGAAGCGGCTAAAATACGACCGAGCGCAGTCCATTAAAAGCCGCGCCTATTTAAAAAATTTCAATGTGCACACGTTTAGTCTAAACTTCTGTAGGTGAGTGAGTGAATAACCTCAGCGTAGAAAATGATTGGAAATGCTTGTGAAAAAAAGCTAAACGACATCCGCGAGTGAATTATCATAATTTTGCTTCGGTTTGCGAACGATTTGCTTTCAGAGCATAAAATACAAGGATGGAAAAAAGAAAAACGCATTGCGGCACTCTTCTTTTTCTTCCGGCTACAGTTGTTTGAACTCTATCTTCGCTAGCACAAGAAGGTGAGGAGGCAAAGAGAGCGATCGCGACGGCAATAGTGACCCACTTATTTACGCAAGTGTGGAAAAAAGTAATTTTTTGAACTCTTCTTTATTCGTCGAAAAAGTTCGTATTTAAAAGAAACACAAAAGAGAGAAAATTTTCGCATTCACCTTTTCGGTGGTACACTCTTCTCGACGAGCTTCTGCTCATTTTCAAGCGAAATTTTCTCTTTACAAATTACTTTTTTCCATCTCATTGCGTCTTAAACTTTGTTTCTTTTATTCGTTTGAAAAAGAAAGAAATTGTTGCCATTGTTGTACGAAAAGAAAATTAAAATGTTTACATTGCAGCCAAAAAAATGTCTTTTAATTGCGGCTAATTATTTAGTAAATATTCTTAAATAATGAGCCTGAATCACTCGGCGTTCGCACATACCTTGCGCGAAATTCCTCATTCACTTAACAACTCTACTCTCATCTGTTTAAAAAACTTGCGTTTTGACAATTTTGATATGCAAATAGCTCAGAACTTTTTTCTTTTGCACGCAAAAAGAAATCGTTTTTCGACATACACACACACGAAGCGGAACCTGATTTGGATGTTGTTCGAAGCAAACGCTTGCTTCTTTGAATGAGTTTTTAATTCAAATTTTCAACTCGCGAGAGAATTTTTCGAGGAAAAAGTCGAGAAAAAATAATTCAAAAACAAGCCCACAGCGTTGTTAAAATTGAATCGCTTTTAGTGACGCAAATCCGATGCAATGCGGAATTTTCAGTATGCAAGCGTTTAATTTGAAGATGTTTCGCTCGTGTCGCGTTCGCTCTCATTCTCAAAAATTCTTCTCGAGATGCTTTGCGCTCGCATTTCTTTGTTTCTTTAAAGGCTCAATATGGAGAATGTTTCGTGAAATAAATTAGTTTTTAAATGAAATGAGAAATTTGCCAACTCTTTAAAGCGGAGTTATTTTCACTTCAATTTAGCGATCGCAAAACTTTTGAAAAAAAACTTTTGAAAAACTTTGATCGTAAATAAAAGCTTCGCACTCTTCTTTCTTTGCGTGTGTAAAAACAAACAAACATTACTCAAGATTAACTTCGCTCTTCGCCGAAAACATTTATCAATCGACATTTTTCTAAGGCGAAGAAAAATTTCTCTAAAAAGTTCGCATTTTACATTTCACATTCTGCTTTTCTCTTTCGCGATTTCTGCGCTTTTAATATTTGAAACTGCAAATTTGCAATCTTATTTTCAAATGAAGCAATAAGTAAAGAGAGAAAATTTTCTTACCTTTTTCATCATAAATAACAAATGGAAACTTGGTTACTTTTGTTCGAAACAAAAGAGATGAAGAAACTAAAAAACGATGTGAGACAGAAGAGAAGAAAAAAATAAATTAAAGTCGCTTTAAGTAAAACATTCACGAAAAGCGAGTTCAACTTTTGCGAAGATAACTTTTAAAGTATTGAACGCGGCTTGCGAACCGATCGCGTCAGAACATGATGTGCGTTCGTTTTGAAGCGAAGTGAAAATAGAGTTGTAAACTTGACCGAGATTCGCTTTATATACTCGCTCGCATATAGAGGTCAATAATAAGATGAGTTAGACACGGAACCATTGTAGAAGTCGCTTAGAGGAAGGTATGAAGTCGAGTATTAAATCAAGTGAAAACCGTCACACAATACTGACGATGTGTTAATCGCGAGCGCTTCAGAATCGCTTCTTTCATTCTTCGTTTCGCGTTTACTTATTTTACTTTTGTTCGCTGGTTTATTTTGAGCAAAAAAAGCGTCCAAAAAAGTGTGCACGAAAAAACAGAACATCTTTTAAATTCTTAGCTGGATACAAAAAAAGCGAACAATGATATTTAGCGGTTGGATTTCGGCGTTTCTTACGCTGTGAATATTCGTGTTCCTCGCTTCATTATGTATTCATGATTCTGTCTTCGGTTATTTATTGTTTGTTTCAGCCAATAACTTGAATGAATAAAATATGATTGATCGTCAATGGCTGCTGCCAATTTTAAACAAGAATGTAGACAGCGACTCAATTATTCGCCTGTTTTTCTTTCGCGAGTCGCTTGCATTCGCAATTAACTTTGACAATAAAATTTATGCGAGTTTAGTTACGCAGTTTTTCAGGCTTATATTACAGCCAGAAATAACCTCTAATTAGACCAAAAAAACATCGATGAATTCATTAAAGCATTGAATTATGGATACTTTTGCAAAGCGTAGTATGGCAAAAATTTTCATCATTTTACAATCTCATCGAGATCACAAATGAGCCGTAGATCAATAGTAAAAAACGAATTTTCTCGTTGTTTGTTTTCTTTCGCTCTAAACCTTGGCCTTTCAAAGACCTTTAACTTGAATTTTAAATTAGAATGAGTTCGTCGAGAGTTCGATAAATGATTAGCGGCATGTTCTTTTCAAAAATTATCGCATGATGTTGATGAAGTGAAGTCGAATAAAAATGCTTTTTGTTACACTTAATTGTGGCAGATGACGAGAATCGATAATTTAACTTAATTAGCAGTGAAGAAAAAAGGAAATAATAATCTGCAGTAGGCAATGTTTACTTTTTATCAGATGAGTTCTGAAAAAAAAAAGAATTTGACATCGTTTGAATGAGCGTTTCCATTCAGCTCTGCTCATCTGATTGCGAAGTGCCATAATTCAGCATTGATAAGACTACAATCTAATAATTAAGTTAAAAAATGTGCGAATTTTGTAATAAGTGATATGCGATTAGAAGCCTATTTTCAAATTGTATGCAATTTCTATTTTTATTTTTTGTTCAAACCAAGCGAGTCACAAATAGCTCGCTGTTTGCAATCGATTCATTCGAACTCGCTTTAAACGTCAAGAATGCTTACGCCTAAAGCGATTTAACAATTTTGTAAATTGTAGCCAATTCATCAATTTTAATAATTCACTAATTCATTTGTGTAGAACTAGCAAGTGTTGGATAAAACCAATAATTTAAAAGAAATTTAATTCATTTTTTTCGTGATAAAAATAAACTCGCACGATGATTTGAGACAAAATTAAATTCAAAAAAAAGCTGAATGTTATCGATCAAAAGCAAAAGTACAGAAGAATTGATTTTTTATACGCGAACATTTCGGTGTTTTAGAAAAACGGTAATGAAATATTTCATACAACCTCTGAAGTGAAACGATTGAGACCAAGTCGTTTTCAGCGAGTTCAATTGTACACTCGTGGTCTCATTAATATGCAATCTTGTCCACTGAAAATTCAAGCTTTAAACGTACAAGATAGTATATTAATGTGACCACGAGTGTACAGTGCCCCTCAGAAAAACAGCCACCTTAAAGCTGTTGTTCGTGCTGTGTACTCGACCGACACATGAGTAAAGCATTTGGATTTCTGCTTCCATTGTCTACTTCAATTTAGGTGACAATTTTGCTCATATATTTACTAACACTGTCAATACAGTTGTGCGCATTTCACTAGAATAAAAATGCTTGAATTTCATAAACAGAACATTCCAAGAGTATTGTAATTACAGTCTGTTTTTAAATTGAAATCTGATAAAAAACTCGGCAACTTTGGTTAATTATTCACTTAAAATTTTTGTCTTCGATAAACTTCACAAATAAATAAATTCTGTTTTATCAAACTTTTCGTTTTAATCTAATGTTGTCGCCAAGCAAATGGTCAAAATTTAGTAATCGAAACAGCGTTTAATAAACTCAATTGACTCGTAGAAGCATTTGTTGTGTGCTTAGCCGTAAACAATCGAAACCGAAATTCAAATGCTTTTCTCATTTCAATTGAAATTGAAGGTTCCTCATTTATTTTTGACTGACGTTGTTTGCTATTTTAGCTTTGAGGAGAAAGACCAAGTTAGATTAAATGCTGATCTTGGTGTTTAGGGAAGATGGAAGATGGTTTTTGACGGTAAGTGCAAGTGATGGTGAACAAGCATAGGTAATTGAGTTATACTTGAAAATCGTGCAATTCGAATAATCGCCGAGAAATAAGAAAAGTAAGCGAAAAATTCTCGCAGAGATTTCTCTCTGTATTCGATAAATAATTGAATATTCAGTTTTTTTCTCGAAGCAACAATCGCATATTTGGTACCATTCATTTCAGTGATATGAAAAATGAAGCGAAACAAAGATGAGCGATGTTGCAGCAGACAAGTGCATGAAAAATAAAGTAGAGAGAGCATTCACTCGAGAAATGACAGCGTTCGTTGTTTCGAAATGAGTACGTTATGTGATTGCTTTCTTCGAACAGTTTACAACTGTTTTATCATGGCACTTAAATCTCAGTGAAACCGAACTTTGCTTCTTCTGCTTCTGAACGACAACTTTTCGCTTCGAGCATTAAATATTGTTTTTCGATGAGCGCAGCGTAAAGATAAAAGTGAGTGAAACTTGAAACGATAGTAAAAACTTTTACTTTATTATTTTTTGAAGCATATTTTCGAGATTCTCACGCGTACGCATCAATAAATCACGTTAACTCCGGTGTTCTCACTCGCCAAGTTTTCATGATTCATCTTGTTCCGCTGTTCATTCGTGCGTTGCAATTTTAAAGCAAAAGAATCGAAGTTTTTGCGCCAAGCTACATCGATTCTATGAAATTATTATCCTCTTTTTGAACTCGAAACGCAAAACATTTCTATTTCACGCTTCAATACAGTTTATGCACACTTTTTTATTGAAATTTTTCTTGTCTCGAATGCATTCGCAGTCGTTTATTAACATTTTCCCGTAAACTCGAGCGACGAAATCTGCGAAAACGAATCGATTTTTCACACGTTTTAAGCGTCGAGTTTAATTTAAAATCGCTGCTCGATGTTTTTAGTTCTCTTTGATCATAATTTTGCCTCTTCACTTTTGCTTTTTTTTCTCAATCAAGCTTTATTTTCCCATAGGATTAATTACTTTGCATATATATATGCGTGCATCAAGATTCTATGTTTCGGAGCCATTCGAGCGATTGACAAGAAAGTTACACGAGTTTACTCGAGTCGCTCGTTTACTAGCTTGTAAGCGTATATACACGTTTCTCAATTAATGTCATAAACCAAAAATCTAATATATTTGAATTCAGCCAATATATCGGACTAAAAATTCTCAATTAAACTTTTCAATAAGTTTTAAAGTTAGATGACCCGATCATTAAGAATTGAACGCAAATCATTAGAAATCTTGTCGATTTACTGTTGTTCGTGCGATTTTCAATAAAATTTTATTTTTGTTTGAAAATTTTAAAATTAGAATCAGTGATGCTTTCATTCTCACGTCGGTACTTACATCAAAAACGTTGACTTTAGTCACAGAATCAAAACGTTTTGCTATTAGTTGCTTCGAAATAGAGATAAACGCGAGTATTGTCGAGAGTATACCTGCACCAGTCACGCAATGAAAATGAAACATTGAAATTTGAAATATAAAGAGGCCATTTTTTGCAATTTATTCTCAAACTCTGAAGAATGAATTTTGAGAAAATTTGAATTGAGAAAGGAAGATCACGCAACGCAATTGACATTGACGAAAATGAAATGCGTCGTATTCAAATTACTGGTTATTGCGCTTGATTTGTGTTAGGTGTTAATGACCAAAGGTAAACCAAAAGTGTTTCGCTTTTGTCGATTTTTATGCAACGCTGAGTGAGAATGAAATTAAGTGAATTTCGCATTGTTCGCGATGCGATAAAGGAGTGCGATGCTGATTTGCGGTGTGTGAAAGTGCTGCGCGATAAAATGAAAAATGAAAATCAAATTTATGAGGGCAAAACGATTTGATTACAGCATCATGCTTGAAGCGCATTCCACTCGCAAACTTTCGTTGACACTTGAATTCGATGAATGAATCAAATCTCAAATCGCTTTATGAACTTATTTTCGCGCTCAATTTTCGCTATTATTCGCTCTTTTTTCTTCTCGCTCTGCTGCTGTTCGCTTCGAAATCGATTTTCGAGCAATACGATTGATGAGAAGAATGAGAAGAAACGAGAGAAATGAGAAATTTGAAAAACGCTTCAAATTGTTTTCGATTTCAACTCGTTTATTTTAAGAGAAGCTAAAGGCCACTTCGCCTCAGCTTAATACCATCATCGCTCACTTTATCGCGCAATTCGTTGAAGCGAAATAATGGCATAAAAATGCTTTTTTCTCTCTTCTGTATTTGGGTTTACCTTTTTCTTTCGCCAATATTGTTGCTTTATCAAACGGTTTGAACTTTTTTAAAGTTTACGTCGATTATAACCTCATTACTTTTGAATTTATTATTTGCTTCACTCAAGTTTGTGGTCGATAGTTGCAGCAATGAAATGAACAATAATCAGATGTACTAAATTTAGTTTTTACACTATACACCATATTGCAGTAATTGTTTATGTATTATTGTTGTTATATTTCATCGGTTTTTGGGGCGGGCGATAATTATTTCAGCTGAAGTACAACGGGAATCTCAATTATTTAAGTTTGGCTGCTATTACAATGGAGCAGAGTAAAAAAGGAACCAGCATTGAATTTCGCGAATTTAATTTTAAAACGAGAAAAATACGTTTCAACGCGCAACGATATAGGTTGAAGTTGCGAATCGATTCGCGAATGAGTAACCAATATTTCGAGGCACTTTATTCTGGTTATTATCAATGTTCACACGCGAACACTTTACAATAAGAAAATTTTCGATTTGTTCGTTCTAATTTGATTTGTTGCGGACTGCGAAGCGTTTCATGAACATTTAGCTGAGACACTGAAGAGACTGATGTATGAGAGCGAAATAAAAATCGATTCCGGTTCGTATTGACACCACGCATAACAACATAATACAAAGTAGGTATCGCTGTTTGAAATAGTTTGTCAAATTTGGTTTATTTGCGGTTAAAATGCGAAATTGAGCAGAAAGAACAATAAAAAAGCAAATAAGCGTAAGAAAAACGTAATCGAATCGCATAAACCTGGATATGAAATTCATCGTTGCATGTTATTTGAAACCGTTTCACTCGAGTGCTGTTTGCGTTTGAATCGGTTATATGTTCGCTTCTTTTCGCGAAAATCAATTAACTTTTTATTTATCCATTAAATTTTTATTCATTCTCAATTGTTTTTCGGAAATTGAACGAAGAAAGAAGTTACGATCTTAATTTAAACATTTCAAAACGAATCAAAACGCTAGCGTTATAAAATATTTTGAATGAATTTATTAAGAAAGGGTGTAACTAACATAAGTTGGATAAACCCTTTCTAATAAATCTAATCAGTCGACAAATTTTAACAATAGAAATTTTTAGCACTTAATTACATTAATTGATATTATTGCTCTGAAGTTAAAAGTCTACTTTTTGTTTATTTTAAATTCCATCCTCATTTAGTCGTTTGTTTTGTCGCACGGAAGTTAGCTGAGGGGATCGAACAGCTACTGTTGAAGGCCAGTGTAACCATACGGCAAGTAGACTAATATTTAAAGGATATACACAACAGTACAGTGTCAACCACACTGCATACTTTATTATATACCGCAGATACATTTATATGTGTAGTTATCTATGATAAGCACAATCTCTATGATAGGGAATTTACGTATGTTGACCATTGAATGAGTGAAAGTTTTAAAGGGAATTTTTCGAAAAATCAATGATTGAATCATTTTAATAAATAAGGGCAAATTAGCTTTTCAAAAAGTATCGAATAAATCAAAGAAATTTATTCCTGCATAAGTAAACATTTTTTGTTTGCATTAATACGCTATCTTTTCCATTCAAAACTTGAATTTTTATTGAAGAATAAGATAGTTTATAATGTGGCTAAAATTGTGCACTCGTGTCTGATAAAATCTTTCGCTTATTTTCTTTGCAGTAAGCATATTTTAAGTAAAGTGAACGATTTTTTGGATATGAATTCGCTATCCGGGCAAAAATACCAAATGCAACGCAAAGCATACTTCACTGCAACATTAAACTTTCTTTGCCACATAAGGAATAATATGAAAATAAATGCTTTTGAGCTTTGTGCTTTTTTAACTAAAATCACTTTTACTTCGATTTGATCAAAGCGAAAATGATAATTAAGATAATTTAATTACGAAACTAAACTGAATGGAATGACAGAACAATTTGGTACAATTTTGTATGTTGTTGCGCTCTATTTGCATCTGTTTAACTAATCTTTCAATCGTATTCTTGAAAAGGAACGTTTGCACTGTGATTAAAAAATAAAACTATAAAAATGCCAAAATTTGGATAATCTCCTGTGAAAAGCAATGTAAATGAATAGTTATGTGATTATTGTGAACTATTTA